>OENT01000642.1:0-59948 GCA_900239685.1 Rotaria macrura
CACGGGTTTTCGGTGGACACGTAGCGCGTCAGGAACCGCCTGGATTTTATGAAATTTGAAGCCTGGCATTTAGGTGAACTTGTCGTCTAACGGATTCGCATGAATTCCAGACGATTTTCACACCGGAACAGCAAAATCCAAGGACCGCAAAAACCTTCACACGATCGCAAAACAGCGTTGCAAGGGCTTTTGCAGGACACGTAGCTCGTCAGGAACTGCCTGGATTTCATGAAATTTCGTTAGTGGGAGCTAGTTAAACATGTCCTCTGACTGGATTTCCACGAATTCCCGACGATTTTCACGCCGGAACACCAAAATCAAAGGACTCCGAAAACCTTCGCACGATCGCTAAACAGCGTTGCAAGGGTTATTGCAGGACACGTAGCTCGTCAGGAACCCCTTGGATTTCATGAAATTGGAAGCCTGGCAATTAGGTGAACTTGTCCTCTAACGGATTCCCACGAATTCCGGACGGTTTTCACGCCGGAACACCAAAATCCAAGGAATCCAATAACCTTCACACGATCGCAAAACAGCGATGCAAGGGTTTTTGCAGGACACGTAGCTCGTCTGGAACTGCCTGGATTTCATGAATTTTCGAGTCTTGCAGCTAGGCGGACATGTCGTTTAACGGATTCCGACGAATTCCCGGCGATTTTCACGCCGGAACAGCAAAGTCCAAGGACTGGAAAAACCTTCACACGATCATAAAACAGCGTTGCAAGGGTTTTTGCAGGACACATAGCTCGTCAGGAACAGCCTGGATTTCATGAAATTTCGTGAATGGGAGGTAGTTGGACATGTCCTCTAACGGATTCCCACGAATTCCCGACGACTTTCACGCCGGAACACCAAAATCCAAGTACTCCAAAAACCTTCACACGATCGCAAAACAGCGTTGCAAGGGTTGTTGCAGGACACGTAGCTCGTCAGGAACCCCCTGCATTTCATGAAATTTGAAGCCTGGCATTTAGGTGAACTTGTCCTCTAACGGATTCCCACGAATTCCGGACGGTTTTCACGCCGGAACACCAAAATCCAAGAACTCCAAAAAGCTTGACGCGATAATAAAACAGCGTTGCAAGGTTTTATGCAAGACACGTAGCTCTTCAGGAACCCCCTGGATTTCATGAAATTTCTAGTCTGGCAGGAAGGTGGACATGTCGTCGCACGGATTCTGATGAATTCCAGACGATTTTCTCGCCGGAGCACCAAAATCCAAGAGATCCAAAAACCTTGACGCGATCAAAAAAAAGCGTTGCCAGGGAGTTTGCGAGACACGCTGCTCCTCAGGAACCCCCTGGATTTTATGAAATTTCGCGTCTGGCAGGAAGGTGGACATGCCCTCCAACGGATCCTCACGAATTGCCGACGATATTCTCGCCGGAACACCAAAATCAGACGACTCCAAAAACCCTCGGACACACGCAAAACAGCGCTACAGCGGATTTTTGAGGAACCGTAGGTCGTCAGGAACCCCCCTGGATTTCATGAAATAACGCATCAGGCAGGAGTGTGGACATGCGCTCCAACGGATCCTCACGAATTCCTGACGATATTCTCGCCCGTACCCCAAAATCCAAGGAGTCCAAAAACCCTCAGACACACGCAAAACAGCGCTACAGCGGTTTTTTGCGGAACCGTAGCCCGTCAGGAACCTCCCGGATTTCATGAAATAACGTATGAGGCTGGAAGGTGGACATGCTCTCTAACGGATTCCCGTGAATTCCGGTCGATTTTCTCGCCGGTACCCCAAAATCCAAGGAGTCCAAACACCCTCAGACACACGCAAAACAGCGGTTTTTCGAGGAACCGTAGCTCGTCAGGAACCTCCCGGGTTTCATGAAATAACGTATGAGGCTGGAAGGTGGACATGCCCTCTAACGGATTCCCGTGAATTCCGGTCGATTTTCTCGCCGGTACCCCAAAATCCAAGGAGTCCAAAAACCCTCAGACACACGCAAAACAGCGCTACAGCGGTTTTTCGAGGAACCGTAGCTCGTCAGGAACCCCCTGGATTTCATTAAATAACGCGTCAGGCAGGAGTGTGGACATGTGCTCCAACGGATCCTCGCGAATTCCTGACGATTGTCTGGCCGTTAAACGAAAATCGAAGGATTACCAGAAACAGGTAAATCATGCATTACATGTGTGAGAGGGGATTTTCAGAAGACCCGTAGCTGAATGAAAACTTCTGGACCTCTCTAGATTTTTGTTAGCGGAGTTTTATGGGTATCGGCTCTAACGGACTGTCGAAGATGTTCTCGCCGGAACAGCAAAGCCCGATGAATCCGAAAAACGGCTTGAACATGCATAAACAGCGTGAGAGCGGATTTTCAAATACCCATAGCTCAAAGAAAGCTTTTGGAATTTTAGTTAGTGCGTCTGGATTATTCGATCACGATGTGATCGTATAGATAGGTGTGAACAGGGGACAATTTCTCTCATTAATATCGGCACCATCAGTAGTATCAGAAACATGAGAAAGTGGTATGTTGAATTTGTAATTGGTTTTCGTAAGCTGGTATCTCAATGAAAGCTGACCGAGGTTCTGGGAATCAGTGATGGTGTGAAGTTGATGTGGTGTCCTAATTGATTTCAATGAATCTCCAAGAACGTTCCTTGTTGTAGCTTGGTGTCTGAACATATTCAGTATATGCATTAAGTTACGTTTCAGCGGTGCCTAAGAGATTTCAGAACGCCTAGGTCAGTCTGAACTTTCATATTTTCGTGAATCGTCTATCATAGTGAGATCATTGTGATATCTTATAGATTTCGACATTTCTTGATGATCTCCCGAAGAGAATTCAGAGAATCAGATTCTTGAGAAAAGTGTGAAATTATCACTGAGTTACTCTTTGAAACTAGGGTCTCAGTGTGTGTCGATTTTGTTGTTTGCAGATGTGTGGTTTAAAGTGAGTCATTTTAGAAATACCGTTATCTAATTTGGAGAAACCGCTTTGATTTTGTGAATTTCATTTACATACTCGATGCCAAATTTGAAAGCTTTATTTGCAAACGATCGGGCTTTCCTTTCAGTTAATGATTACACTGAAAAAAATATGGCGCATTAACGAATCTAAAAAGGTTTCGTGGAAGCTAAAAAACCTGAAAATTTCCGAATTCATTTCGAAAATCTGAACCCTTTCAAAGTTTTCGGGTAAAAGTATGAAAAAGATTGCTAGCTATTCGATAAGCCTTTTGATGGCTTCGTATCAATATAAGATACCTTTGAAAGGGTTCGGAATTTTGCAACGAATTCGAAACCCTTTTTTTAATATACTAAATGGTTTATAGCTGACACACTTGAATGACTTTTTCTGATGAAATCCACACGATATTTTCTAGCCAAATCCCTCAGTCATCTGCTATAAAATATTAAAATTTTGTCACATCTTTCATTACATCGAAATACATTATCGGAAGTAGCTTGATGTTATTTGAGAAATAATAAAAATTTTAAAGATGAAATTATGCAACAATTACAATGCTTCATCATTTTATATGTCGTCTGAAAGATCCCGACTTTCTTTCATTCCAACTATCAATGAAATACTGGAAATTAATTAATTTTCTTAACGCGCATTTCATGGCGTATGTTTGCATTTGATTGATTGAAACAGCAATAAAGCAACAAGTTTCCTCGGATAAAACATTTCCAGGCAACTGTGCGCTCAAAATTACGTGTGTTCGAAATCAAAAAAGTACATATATGTACAATCCGATATTTTGACTCTCATAGTTTTGGGATGCAACGGAGGCGTTTACTAGTCCAACTCGTACACATGGCACCGACGATCAGAATTAACCGACAAAGGCCAGTATAAAATTTATAGCGGTTTATCCTGGTCACTACTGCATCCCAAAATTTGCTTACTCTCTCACGCAAACAGTTGCATTCAATTTTAGAGAATATATCTGAATAGAAGTCTTTAAAATTGTTGATTTAACGTATTGAAGCCGAGCGTTCAAAATGAAGCGATGATTTTTCTTTCAGTTTTAAATAGTTGCATGAATTCATATTTATGATAAATTTAAGTTTGTCTATTGATACTTCTTTTTAATATATACACTGAAAAGAGTCATTCGATAATCGATAAAATCTGTTATTTGAAATATAATAGTTGTTCCACCAAAAAACTAAATGACAGGTGTACTTGAAAAATATGAGTCATCGAATAAATGAAAGTCGTTATCCAACATGCGCTTTGTAGAGTAGACTTGTGTGACAAAGTTGGATTACGGTACAGCTTTTTCTAAACAGACTGAAGCTATGATCGATATAAGCTTTTTATACATATTAAAAATCATTCATCATATACAAGCATGTATGTCATTTTTTGTAAACATATACGTTTTAATAAGCAAACAAAAGAAATGAGGTAATGAGAGACTAGAAAAGCATTTTAAAATATTTGATACAGAAACAAACACATCGTCATATGATTTTGTTTTACTTCGTGTTGAAGCAGCAATCAAATGTAAGACATAATAATTATACAATAATCATTCAAATTAAACTTTCGTCGTCGTGTGACTTTAATAATGATGAAATTTGTTTGGAAATTTCACTAAATTCATTTTCATCATGTTCATATATACTTGGAGATTCAAATGACGGTGAACGCGATACCCGTACGGAACATTGAACTGCCAACGGTGAGGATATTACTGGACGATGACGTTGTTTTGATAGTGAAGTTAATGATGGTTTGAGTTCATCCATGGGTGATGAACGTGATTGTGTGGCCATTTGATTTAGAATAGTTTTCGCTACAAGTGTTGCACGTCTTTTACGTACTCGATCTAGATTTGGTTGAGGAAAATCAACATTGTCTTCATCTTCACAACTTGAACTATTGTCAGTAATCGAAGATGATGAAGGTGAAACAGTTCCATGTCTACTAGATGACATTTGTGGTAGAGGTGATGTAGAGCATCGATCACACCGTCGAATATAAGTGGTCACTTGAACACTTTTATTTTGAAATTTTTCATCGTGACCATCGGTACTCTTGAATACTCGTATGAGATCAGTGGAAAAACGACGTAATGGTTCTGCTATACCAATAGGACGAAGTGTTGATGCTTGCGGCAATGACACTACAGTTCGTGGATAGCGACGTTGAGGAACCACCGGTTCAGACAGAAGATATCGATTCATCTCGCTATCTGCTAAGAAATCATCGGTATTTAAATCATGAGAATCTAAAGTAGAATGAATTTGAAAAAATAACCTCTTATTAAAATCACATTTCATGAAATTTACCTATTTGTTGACTAAATTCAAGAAGATTTCTTAATAGAATCTTTCCAATATTGACTAATATTCCTTCTAGTCGTCGTTTAACAGTTTTAACACATAATAATACAATGGCAAGACCAAAAAATAAATGAATACTTCTAAAAAATAAATTCTCTTCTTGATTAGTCGTTCTATTCATATTAATCGTGCATAATGTTGTAAAACATAAATAAAAACGATCTAAAAATGTTTTCGATGATATAAAATAAGTACCAATAAGTAAATGAATAACAAATGTCAATATTAATTGTTTCAATGTTAAATCATTATCATTATTGAAATTTTTAAATATATTTATACACGTATTCATAGGATTTTGAGTATTCGAAGAAGTTTTGAATGTCTTTAAATCATCATCGTCACCTTCTTCTTCTACTTCATCGATCATAATATTTAATTGTTGTTCAATCAAACGAAATAATACAAATCGACGAATAGAAAGAAAATATTTTGTCGAATAAAAATAGAAAATAATCAATGATATATATTCAACGAATCGTTTTATTATATACGTTAGATCAACTAAGAAAACTAATGTTAATGGAATGCCAACTCCTGTATATATCATAAGAAATAATTTTCCCAATTTTGTCTGTGGTACAAAATCATTCGAACCTTTGAATATAAAAATTATAACATCGATCCTTTTTATTTTGTCATTCTTACCGATTGTCGTTAAAGTTCTTATGATAAAAAATAAAAAGTTCATAAAATTCCATGTTGAATTTTCTTTGAAATCATCATGTTTTCTTTTAATTTCTTCTTCATACTGACAAATATGTTTGTTAACATATTTCTTGTATTGTTCTATATCGAGTACTTGTCGTTTTTCAATTAATTTTGTTATAAGACGTTGTCGTGCAAAACTTTCTATCGTTGAAGAAGTTTCTTGTTGATCTGTTTCAATTTCTTGTATAATACTAGCACCGATAAGAATATAAATTAAAAATATGAAACAAATCGATAGATGAGGAATGAAAAGTAATGACCAAAATCTAGACAGAAACATATTGAATGAAAACAAAGGTTTTTCATTTTTTTAAATAAGAATACATACTTAACCGATAGTACCCATTCACGAACGTTAAACTTCTTCGACATTGCTGATAAACTACCAAAAAACAAAAAAAACAAGAATTCGATTTATTCTCTGTTTTTCTGTTTTCGATGATGAAAAACATGTTAATTCTTTTTCTATTGACCTAAATCACCTACATTATTGCACACAATACATCTATTTATCATTAGAAAGACGATCTATCAGTCAAGGATAAGTAGTTATTACGTCATCGTTTCGTACTCACATTCTATTGAATCGAGGTACTGATAGATATAAGCGAACTAGATTACATATCTTTGATACATATGTAAGAAGGACTTGTCAATCAAGAATAGAATCGATCGACTTATTCACTATGATTTTCCTATGATAATTCTGCCTAATTTCACAATCATAATTAACTATTCGACTTCATTTATTATCACAAATTTCATAATTGTCTAACTAGATCAATATGAAGAAAATCTAACTAAAGGGCAAAACATCATGTGACAAATGTCAACAGTTTTTCTTCCAATGTTAAGCAATATCGAACTAATTATCTTTATAGAAATATCATGTATTTGTTCGATTGATCAATTAGATAACAGGTAAAAGTAATTACTGATCAACTCATCAGATGTACGGTTGTTTGTTTTAACCGATCAATATTCATCTAGATCATTTTGGGCAAAAGAAAACAAGATGAGATAAAGTTTCATTTTTCAAACGATCCAATGGAATTCTAATTTCTGGTCGATTGATTTTCAAAGCATGTGAAATAAATGTTCAAATGACATCATTGGTTATTTCATGGTAAAAATGAGAAACTCTATTTTTCTCCATGTCTACCATATAGATAATGACTGTGTCTGTGTAGATAATTCTGGAGATACAATTATTCCTAAAAATCGATTTGCATATGTACCACAATATCGGATGATGCCAATCAATGTCACAGAAAAAAAACCTAGACTCCAGTTCTAGTGTATCTCGACTGAACAAGATAGTACGTAGTTCAATTTTCTACATCTGCGTGATAGTAGTAAATTTGCTTTCTATACTAAATCGTGACTAGTCGACTTAGCAATAACTAAGTAGTTGAAAATTAATAAACTGACTGTTGCAATGCATGTAAAAGAAAATGGTCCTCTTAATGATGTCACTTATGTACATTCGACCAAAAAAAAAGAGATGAATAATCCTATAGTTAAATAAACATCATTCAATGAATAGTTTGAACAAGACAGCAGGTAAAATTAGTGTTTATTTTTATCCCTAATCATAAGATATTTAGTTTGTGCAACGAACAATTTTAAAATTGTAGACTAAAGTTTTTAAAAGAAAAATATGAATTATTTTCAAATCTTATCTTTCTCGAAAACTTAATATCAATAATGTTTTGAGTTTTAAGTTGATTAATGAATAAATAAACAGATATTGATCTGTAACTCACTTGCTTTTCTTTCTAGCGTGCCATTCGAAAGTAATAATTGCATAAGGATAAAGACGATAGAAAGTAACTTCATAGATATAAGAGAGTATATCGTATAGAAAAGAAAATGGCAATAAATGGTTATCTTCTATAGGGATAGATCTGTACATAGGAATATGTGTGCAACGCATTTGTAGCTTGTCATTCAACTATGTTAATCGAATCTCTTGTTAAATAGGAGACGTAGTTATTTTCCTTAGTTAAATTTCCTTTCATTATCGTCTTGAATGACAAATAAATCATTTCTATTAAAAATCAACTTTTGTTTCTTGAAATTAGTTGCTAAGAAAAACACTGTAAATAAAGCCAAAAGTTGTTGTAATACGTCCTTTTTCTCTCTCTTGATTTATGCATCAGTCAGGTCTACCCCTAAAGACAAAACTACATAAACAACAACAGCAACTGGTTCGTCATATTCGCCAATTAGTAAAAACAGGGTAGACCATGTATAGAATAAAATCAATGCAGAATAATGAATGTGAGAGAAAACGCATTTTTTTCACTTTGTGTCACATAGGGAAACCTGTCATATTTTCTGCGAACAGACAAGTTGATGAAAGAATACGATATACTAGAAAAGCCAACTGGTTGCTATCAACAGAAAGCCTCGTACGAGTAATAGAAAAACTTTTGTGCATATGTTTCTGTTTTTTGTTCTTGTTAATGAAGAAAAAAAAAGAAACTCATCGTTGATATCAATGCTTGCCTGTTGGTAATGGAAATAAATTATATTTTCATCTTGTTCTTGTTCTATATATCGAATGAATGTTAAATGGACATATCACTATGTCTATATATAATGGATATGAAATAGACAACTCGAATAGATATGGATCGATATTTGTTTATGTGTTATTGAATAATTAGACAAAATATGTTCGGATACGAGATTTCATTGATTATTACCAGAAGTGAAGGATAAGATTTTCCAGACGGATATCATGACTATCGACTAAAAGCAAATAATCAGTAAATGTCATATTAATTGAAAGCAAAAAAAAAAGAACTTGTTGTCATGCCATTGCTTGATATTCTTAAATCTGATACAAATATCGATAAGATGGTATGTGTGCGTCTCGTTTGAAGAATAAATCTAATACCAAAGTATGTCAATCGACTGTGGATACTTCGAACAAGTAAGATTTATTCCCTATCGAATCTTTTTGAAATCTCTTCAATATAAGTAACAAGGATAATTCTTTCGTTTGTCAAAGATATTATTAAATGTGGAAATTCGTATCATTTTTGTTTTCGAATTAAAAACTTCAACTGACATCGATCGACATCAATGATTTCTCTGACTTCATTAGGTATCGTACGAACTAGAATAGTCCAATCATTGCATTTCCATTTTATCTTCTGTATATTACTTCAGTAAATCCTTAATAGTGAATTGGACAGTGGCGCATTGTATGTCATCACAATACTGTAAAACTCTACAAGACAACAGCTCTTTTTCAAGTGCAAACATTACGAATGCCTAACAACCTTCATATGTATGTAGACCATTATTGTTTGTTATTTCAACTTATATGAAATAGATAGAGATACATATCGATCTTTGATATAGCTACATTTCTGAATAATTATTTGATTTGTTTCCGATAACATAACGTGACAGTTAATTCAGTTATTAGATTATACTGCAAGTATACGATAGTATTCATCGTGACCTTAGTAAACGTATGTTATGTTTTGCTGTCTTCATTTTTTAAGATCAAATTATCTTTACTATAAAACAAATATATTCTAAATATAAAAAAAGAGAAAGAAAAAAAAAAAAGAAACGGAACATAGACAAGTTCTACGTATAAATATTTGCAATTTAATCGCAAAGTATATTGTTTTTCGATTGTTGAATCATTCGTCGTTTTTCTAAAATACGTTTAGCAAAACGTTTCGCTGCTAATACAACTCGTATGGTAAATTGTATCGATCGATATTTATCATGAACATGATATAATCTATGTCCATTAATATTCATATAGAACAATGGATTGTAATTATATGGATATGTTTTTTCTAAAATATGTAATTGATTCAAGACAAGATTATGCATTCCAAATGATATTATTCGATTAATATCAGATGTTTGAACAAATGATCGACAGAATTTTTTCACACGATCAAATTTAAAATTATCATCAGTCTTATGACGAAATTCATCATTATACATTTTATGTGCATACTAATTCAAAGAGAAAAGAACCATATAAGTTTCGAAAATAATTCTTTACAACATACGAAATAATAATTCGATCGATTGGTTGGCACGTCTGACATATCACTAATGATTAATGCAATATAACCAGCAAGACCAAGAACAAGTTCAAATGAATAATCGAATAACCATACCATTGAACATAATTGTCCAATTGAATTTTTATCATATAGATATTTTAGACAAAGTATAAGAACAGAACTAGCTAACAATGATGAATTAAAACAATTTGACCATGATTGAATACAAGCAACATGAATAAACAAAGTTGCTAATGCACGAATCTTAAATAAATGTCGTGTTTTTGTTTTACTTCGGTTGAAATTTTTTTGTAATTACAAGTCAACAAACTTTAGAAGTATTCAATTGAAGAGTTTCCGTGGAATTTATTTCAAGGTACAATACAAGAAAATCCAATGCAAGAGGCATTTGAACTTCATAATTAAGTTGATGATTAACTCGACGTATGCAATCATTGATTTCACGTGGTTCAAATGCATTTGCTGAATAACGTGAAAATTCTTCCATCTTAATATAAAATAAATGTGAAAACTTCGGACTTATGTCCGAGAGTTATGTGTACTTCAAAAAGTGAATGAGACAAATCAGTCATGCTAGATCTTGGGAAACCTTTTTGGGAAACTCCAACACTACTGGTCATCTCAGACATATCTAGGCATTTGCTTTCTGGATGCAGTTTTTGTGCTTATTCAGGCGATGTTTTGTTAGAAAGCTGCGATCTGGTTCAAAACTAATATCAGATTCGGAATCAGCGTTAAAAACTGAGTCGATTTATATACGTTGTGGATAATTCTGAGAAAAAAGTTTTCTTTGAAAAAATCCCTGTACCCCACCTCAGGGATTGTTTGGTGCAAAATGACGATTTTTTCGATAACTCAGCCATTTCTTGCCGGATCCTTCTCATCTTCGAATTCGAACGAGATATTCAAGAGACAATTCTGTGCACAAAATTTCAGTTCAATCGAATGTATTTGTAAAGAGTTATCGTGTTAACGGCCAGCCGGACACACTGACCGATTCTAGAGTGTACTCACTTTTTGAGTACACAAAAATCGTGTTTTTCTTTCTTTTTTTTTATCGAAACAAAACATCATTATTATGATAGCAAAAATTGTAACAAACATACTCTTATACGACTACGATTGTGAAATTTAGCAGTAAGAATAAAAAAAGACATGGCTCTTAATTGATATGTACGTTCATTATGACCTTGTAATGTGTCAATAGCATCGATTAATCGAACAGCATGTTGAGTTACTTCGGCTTTCATATTATTTTTACGCTAAAAGCAAATATGTAATGAACAATAAGCAAAAGATTGTTTGGTGATTCTTTTCTTTTTCTTGCTTTACTTGAATACCAATTAACCAATTCACAATCGAACAACGCCATGAAAGACGAAATTCACGTCTTGTTAAATCAGTATTAAACCACAGTACGGCATAGTTGTATGTGTACAATGATTGAAATTCGGCTATCTAGTATTTATTTAAATCACCATAAAATTTTTCAATTTAATTCATACTTACAAGAATATCAATTATATGGTCTAATATATAAAATTCTCGATGTAAACGACTAAATACTTGTGTAACATGTTCAATATGTGGAATATTTGTACTATAATAAGCATCTCGCCATGAATAAAGAAGATTATTAGTAACTACGATGATAAAAAACACAGCAAGAATAAATGAAACATCGATGATAAAATAAAACATTACGTGAATAGACAGTAATTTTAATGAAGTTTTTCATCAGACATGAACTAATCGCTGCAACTATTTGTTCGTTTGTTAATTGATGCTAGACAATAGAATACAATATTTCAACGAAATCAATGATAAATATTTTTCTACTTCTGTTATCCAACTTGGTATACGTTGTTCGACTGGAATGATTGTTCGTTGCATGACTATCGATGATTTAGCAACTATAGTAGAAATGAAAATGATCTGAACTGAAAAGAAGTGATGTTATTATACATTTTCTAATATATCTTCTTCGAGTGCACACATTGTACGATGAAGAACAATCAATCTTACAGAAACGAAAGAACGATCTAGATATTCTATATAGCATAATAATAAACAATTGACACGTTTGTTTAGCAAATGGAATAACTATGAATTTCTAAAAGAACGAAAATTACTTAGAATGTTAATTATTCATTCACTAGAATTAAGTTTATTTAGAATAAATAAAATGTTCATGTTTAAATTGTTTTATTTTATTCTTAATCAATGAGCATACAATGATATAAGTTCGTTTTCAAATATATTGACAATAAATGACCTTGTGTTTCACATATTTGAATATGCGCTCGTCGATTTGACTATGTTTTTAACGGTTTATACGATTGAATTGTACATGAATAGTTCTTGAAATGTAACACTTGCTCGAGTAATATTTTAGATTACCAATTCATTTAATTATAATACGTATGCTTTATTTTTCATGTAAGGTCGTTGTTTGATTTCGTAATAGTTAGTTAACCTTAAAGAAGTAATCAAGTCTTATAATATTTGTTCTACAGATTGAAGCAATGAAACCTTAGCAATAGAATCATTAGTCAATAGGTATGCATCGAAATCTATTGCCATTGAAAGACACATACTATTTCATCCTATAATTTATTTTATTGGCATAGAACGCAATTATACAGAATAAAAACATTTTTATTGTAGATCTTTCCCTTTGATCAAAATAAATTGTCAAGAGATTGATTAAATATTGAATATTGTTTTTCTACATATTTTATATGTATTTTAATCCAAGGATTTCTCGTTCATTTTCATGAATCATAGTTTTGACTTTATCAACACTACTCTTTATACTCATTTTATGCTTAATGAATTTTACTACTTTACAAATATGTATGTACCAACAATTGACTTTTATGAAGTATCGATTATCGAACAGATTTCGTTTTATTCATAATTTCACAAAAATTGGTATGAATCCTTTGAGTAGTCTTTACTTGTTGATCAATAAAGTCAATAGTAAAACATCAACATGCGATTGATCTAGATGAGAACGAACGAATGATGAATACTACTGAAGTCTTGATAGGTTAAAGTGAAAGTGCATAAATTTAAGACGATTAAAAACATGAAAAAAGCTTTGAACAGTAGTCGATACTTGAGATGAGTGATATACATCGGGTCTACTCAAATATCAGATTAATGGATTTTTTCATTTTTTGAAAATTTTAATGCCTTTTATCTAAAAGAATCAATCCGGCAATACGGTGCACTGACTGATGATATACGATAAGAACGAAACACTGAATCACACAGCCTTACATGTTGTCATTGTAAATCATACGCCGCTTTTTTTTATGTGTACTTAGATTGTAAAATTTATCTTTCGTAATAATATTACGATTCGTTCTTCTACAACCGATTATTTTCACATAAGAACGAAAACTCTCCTCATTTCTTTCTTTCTTTCTTTCTTTCGTTTTATCGACGAACGAACAAGTCATTATAAACCGACTGTACAGGGAAAAAAAATAAGAACGTGCATAGTAAGAATAAAGAACAAAGTAGTTAAGGTTCGATAAAAATTTCATGTAACAATATTACAGCTGCTCTTTACTGTTATTCTATCTTGACATAAGTAAACATACACATAAAGGATACTTCGAAAAACTACTAAGACGAAGTATAATTATTACAAATGAGTATTTGATTTGTGATATACGACCATTCGTCTCCTGCCAATATTCGACAACAAAACATTTAGTAAGAACAACATTTATCGAATAGAAGCTTTTCTTTAAAGTATTTTATGAAGATGTGAAAGTTCATGATTGAGTAATTGACATTTTTCTTTTTCTTTGTTTTATAGGTCTATATCATTTCAACATTAGTATGAGTATTTTGTTTATTATACAATAATCATTATTAATGAATATAGAGAAGATTCATGATTAAAAAATTGAAAAATAAGCAATTCGATGATTACAAACAATCCACAAAACGCAAGCAAAGATAAAGCATTACATAAAAAAAAAGTCACCGTTGTAAATAAATTCTCTATTGGTATCCTATTCGGTGTTGTTCTAACATTAATTACTATTATAATTCAATCTATTGCATTTTTTACACCACATTGGAAAGAAGTAAGTCCAAATGCTGCATCCTTATACGTCGATGGTGTCGATGCTTTGATACGTACTGAAGTTCTACACTTTTTCAATAGTGTACATCGTCATAGTCATCATTCCTATGGTCTATTTCAACGATGTGAATATGTTTTAAATAATTCATCTAGAAATACTAATCTAGTTGATTCACTCGATTTTGTCATAAATCAACAACGAAATCGATGTATGAAGAATTTCCTTCCTAGATATGATGACGATGATTTTAATGAATGCCATAGTTTACCATATTATCAATTTTGTACACAAGCAAATGAGAAAAATTTTAAAATGAATATTGATCATCTTCAAGTAAAACCTCTTGAACCAACTTCAGCTATAAAACGTAATTCAAAATCTTCGTGTGATTGTCATCAGCCACCTTATGCATTCGTTTGTCAAATCATTGGAATAATGGCTTTGATTTTTTTATTCTTAACATGTCTATTGTTTAGTACATTTCCATGTTTTGCTAATCCACATTACAAACTGAAAGTAAAATATTTCGGTATGTTAGCATCATTCTTATCAATTCTTTTCTTAACATTTAATTTAATCATAATATACAAGCATTTTGAATTTGAATCTATTGCTTATTTAATTGCTATTCAAAATCATTATAAATCAAATCAAATCTATAAATTATCTGACGATATGAAAATTGCTATCGATCAATTTCTGGCAAGTATTAGTATTCGTATTGGTTATTCAACAATACTGGCTTGGCTTGCACTTGGTTTATCAATTATTGATGGTATATTATTATTAGCTACATGTGAAATAAAGCATATTGATCATGAAAAAGAAACTCTTGCTAAGTTATTACCACCTCACAATGAAGAACATTTAAATCCGTCTCAATTTGCAGCAACGACAAATGATTCTCAATCAATACCACCAACAACATCTCTAGCGAGTAATATCGAAGAAATTAGTACATTTGAACCAACAACAGATGATGAGACATTTCCAAGACCAATTATACGAAATGAACATGAAGTCTAATTAACTAGTCTTGAAATCAAAATTATTGATATAGACGGGAACAGATAGAGAATCATATCTATTATTTTCTCATTGCAAACATATGTTTCATATACGTAAATTTTACGAACACAAAAACAAAGCCTTGATATGATTTTTTTTTCTTTTAAATATTATTTTGAACATCCTTTGCTTTTTGTTTTTCTTCACAATGTATTTCTGTGATTTTCCTTTGTGTGTGTGTGTGTGTGTGTTTTTTTTTTAAATACTCTAATCGAATCGGTAACGCTTATCAAAACGATATCGTTTGCTAATCGTATCCATATCCAATCGCCTTTTGTCAAAACGATAACGTTTATCGAAACGATATCGTTTATCCATTAATAGTAAATGATCAGCATAGCTTTCGTCTGGATTATCATCATTTAAAGATGTTTTTGCATTTGTTGTTGAGACGTATTTTTTATCGAGATGATAACGTTTGTTTACATCAATAGAATCTGTAGTTGACTGTATCGTAGACGTTTCAGCATAAATGCATAATAATTGGCTGCCAATCTGGAAATAAAACAAACAACAAAATTAGACCTATACGACTAAAAACAAAGCAAGAGCTTGTTTTCGAACGGAAACTCAAACAATGGATGAAGAAGAAGTGGAATGAAAGTATCCGTCGTATTAACTGTTCTATTATTCGTTGATAGCACAAGTAATTTAGAATACAAAATATTGTTCAACGAAGAAGCTTTAATGAAATAGAAACTCAAGCATTATATAGAAGCCTATGTAGACTGTATGGAAAATTGTAATAATTAAAAAATTAGATTGACGATATCGAATGAACTGTTGAATATGAAAATTAAAATTCGTTTTGTTTTACTTACAAGAATCATGACGAATAGAAGGAGAACTTTGTTATATGCGAATTCCATTTGTAATTGAATAAAATTATATGTATATATAACTGTGTAATTTGTTTATTATTTGAACAATAGTCGTCTTTCGTCGATTGTTTTCTTCTTTTAATTCCTATTCCCAGTATCAAACACCATGAGAGAGAAAAAAGAGAGAAGAAAAGATAGAGAGAGAGAGAAAACTATCGTTTCTGTATTTTGATTAGTTACTCACAATTCTCGTTTTAGGATCGCCTGGGAGTCTGAAGACGAGAAGAAAGAAATTTCCGTTCGGTTGTATGAGCTGCCTTTGTCATGAAAATGATGAAACAATTAATTGTTTAGCATTATATTGACAGATCATGTTGGAACCTTGTCACAATATGCAGATACAAAAGTCTCATTTCCATGTCAATTCACATTGAAAAAGAAAGGAAAACACAAAACAAAAAAAATATATATATATATATAGTAATCCATCTAATTTATGATTCAGATCTAGTTAAGAAAAATAACACTATTGTAGACGATATACTTTATTATTACTTTGATAGCTAATACTAATTATTGTCTTTTTCTATCACATAATTTGAGAAGAAAGATTACTGATTACGATATAATTTGATTAAATTATCTCTCGATTGATTTTATTTACTTAAAGAAAAGAAAAGATCGTGAAATTTATTGACAAATATATAACGTTAATAACTAGAAATTTTTAAGAAACAGTGCCGCTCCACATTGTAACCATTTGTCTTTATCACTACCACAAGGAACATTTAATCTTGTAACTATTTTATCTCGATCTGAACTAAAATAGACTGGCAATGAAATGATGTCACGTGCTTCTGGTTGTGCATTTTCCTAAAATTTTAAAATAGCAAAGTAATGGGAAAATTTTCATAAAGAAAAACGATGAATGAATAAATCTATACTCGAGGTATCCAAGCAATATGACATGATGGAAATCCGTTGACACTTGGTGAATCTGGTGCACTTTCACTCAAACGGCCACCATCGAACAAGCAACCTTCTAATTGTAGGCCTGTGATTTTAATTGAAATATTTTTTCCATGTTTAACTTCGCCAGACCATGATGTATTCAATACTAATGCATCCATTGGTTGTTTCGTAGCTCGTGCTGTTTGTTGTCGTAGTGCATTTAAGAATGTATCAGGACGAAATAGATCTGATAAATTGATCGTTTGAGAAAATATATCTTGATCTTTTATTGATGCTGTTATTTGTTGCATTGCTTTTGCTTTCGATACGACAGCACGAGTATACTGTAATGAATCAGTTGGACCTTCCCACCGATCATGCCATGTTTGTGGAGTCTAAATCATAAGACAAACGTTTTTTTTTCTCGAATGATCGAATCTTTCTACGATTAAGAAATTGTTCGTTTCTATGAATTAAAAAATAAAGATATTGATCGATTCATCGAATTCAAATTTGATTTACTTGACACGACTATTAACAATATTCAATCTTAGGATCAAAAACAGTAATTGATTCGACTTGTATACAGAAACATGTCACTGGCAGATTATAATCATCAGATGGAATAGAACAAAAATTTCAGTTATGTTTTATTCAAATAAAGAAAAATTTAATTAGTCACAAACAGAAAACTGTATTCTGTTTTGAACTAAAACTGAACCTTTGAACTGACAAGAATCTTTTAACAAGAGAATATTTAAGGTCATTTGCAGTAAGAAATCAAACGTTTCAATCAATAAAATAATGATGCATGTTATGTTTTATTATATTCAGACTTTGCATGTCTGCGATGATAAATCACTACAAATCATTCAAGTTCATTCAGTTTTTTTCTTCTAATTGACACGTGTAATTTTCATCTAATCACTGAAATATTCTTATGTTAGAAAAAAAAACAATTGACATGAAGTTAGACATAATGATCATGAATATGTTTGTTAACGTCGTGTTACGATATAAAACGGAAATAAAATCGTATGGTGAGCGTTGAAAGAGGTTTTAATGTATTGATAGAACTTGTACATCGAATATCTTTCTACTTTTGGAGCTTTCAAAATAGAAAAAGATGTTCTTCCGGTTGATTCCTTCAGGAAATTCAACGACACAGGTACCGGAATCATTTATTGTATATAATTATCGGATATTTTGTAGACGCTATTCTAGGACATAGTTACAATTCTCTCTTTCGTGATGAACCACATGGTTCAAATAAAAACTTTGAACTTTTGCTAATTAAATTTTGATAATAAATAATTATTTCTTTCAACTTCATCATGTATTATGATTCTCTATATGTGTTGACAAATATAATTAGCAAATTATCTTTCTTTTGTCGTCAAGACTAATTACCTCGTTTTGAAGTAAATCTTTGGCATATTCTTGTATTTCATTGGTAACTAAACTGATACCTCGAATAACTTTTGACAATGAACCTAAGTTTTCATGAATAGTTTGAACTAGTTGAATACCATTATAACGTTCTAATTGAAGAAATGATTGTATTGGTGATAATGAACCATCTTCTGTTGGTGGTTGAACTTTGACTTTTAAAAAATCGACATCCTGAAAATTTCATCGTTCAACAAAATCGATTTCATTGAATATGATAAATTCTTACTTGATTCAATTTCTTCCATAGATTGAGTAATGGTGTTAATAATGCACTCCATTTATCTTTATCAAATTTATCTACTTCAACATCAGTACGTTGAAGTATTTTTAAAGAATTTATTACCTAGACGAAGAAGCAAATGAATATGAATGATTTGTTGTTCTTTTTTTTTTTTCATGAAATATAATTTATGTTCCAATTTTTCATACTTGTGTACTATTCATTCTTTGTGCCGATCGTTCAATATTAGCTGGTAAACCGAATAAACTCGGATTGTCATCATCATTTAAATCATCACAAATTTTTTTATAATCCTAAAACAAAAAAAGCAATCTAGAATTTCTTTCATAAAGATTTCATGATTCATTTAAATTTCTTTGAAGTTTTTATTTGTTTCACAGATGAGAAGTACTTGTTAAGATTATTTCTGATTGATACGATTTGGACTGATTTACGAGGAAAAAAAAATGACTCGGATTTCGTGTCATTTTTCTCTTTTCGTTGTCTTAATTTCCATCGAAGTAATTTGTTTTTGTTCGTAGTTTCGGTACGATTATATATTAAATTTGTTAAAGTCTATCTATATGATACGTGTGAGTAGAGTTGAAAATCTTCTAAATCTATTTTTATATTGAATTATTCAATGTAAATAAATATGTCTTGTAAAATGAATGACGATTGTGAGATTTAGAGTACGTCAACTCATGAAACAATGATTGTTCTATTCTTAAAAATCACTGTTTCATAATTGATACTTATCGAATTACTTCGCATTTTTTTTGTCTCGTTGAATCTTATTCATGTCCGAAAGAAAATTTTTGTTTTAAGGGGACCCCCCCCCCTCCTTTCCGGCGTTTCTAAGAAACGGCCGAACACAAATTCCTGAAAGTTTCAGCGTAGATAGGCCTCGGGCAGTAGAGCAAAAGTTGTCCTAGACACAAAATTGATAGACATCATCTTCATGGACTTCCAGAGGCTCCAAGGTCAAAAAATTGCAAAAAGTTTCCCCCCCGCAAATCCACAGATTTCATCCATTTGAGCTGAAATTTTTACTGAGAGTAGACGGATCCAATCGGGGTGAACGTTTTTTTTTTTCAAAAATTCCAAATACTTCAAGCTGGAGAACCAAAATACTGAGCAGTTCGCAAAATCTCTAGGTTTTTTGGATCCTAAAAATTTTGCGAAGCCTGCCAAACTTGATTGGTAGAAGGTATCGAAAAAAACAAACGTTCAACCCAAATCACTTGAAGCCTCACCAAAAAAAATTTCAGCCGGATCGGACTTGAAATGGCGGAGAAAAAAGGGGAAAATTGGTTTTCGATACCCAAAAAACTAGTTTCGAGAAAAATGAAAAATGAAAAACATCGTTAGAAATGAAAACATTAAAAAATTGGAAAAAGTTTTTTTCCACAGATCTTGCCAAAAGCCTTGGTTTTCCAGAGACCTATCGACCTCGGATGGTCCTGATTTTTATAGCACACAAAGAGGGGACCTTGATACACCTAAACATGAAAAAAACAAAATCCGAAAAAAAATTTTTTTTGGCTCAGGAAAGGGGGGGTCCCCTCAAACAGAACTGTTTTCAATGTCGAATTTATCATTAAAAATACTGAATATTAGTTCATGTTTGTCTACGACTAGACGATCGAGCGATTTACATACATGAAGTTCTGTTGAATTCGGCAAATTAATATTTGATGCTAATTTAGTTTTCAATCCTTTTGCTCCGCCAATAATAGCAGCATTAAAATATTGAACTAAGTATGATTTTAATACATCAGTATCAATAGGATTATCAACTCGACCACCATAGACAGCTTGATCAAATAAACCATGAATGTAATTCCATTGAATATCACCAGTAGCTAAACAAATAATGAAGACGATACTTTTTTTAAGACATGAATTGTAATAAAAAAAAAATCGTTTACATTGTCGTCCAGCTCGCTCACATAGACGATGAATCATTTCATAACCAGCACGTAGATCTGCTTGAGAAAATTCATAAAATTTTGTCCAACCCTACAAATCAAAAAGTGTTCTTCTTGTTTTGTTTTTTTTTGTATAAAAATATACTTGTGGAATATATTTTCGACGTTCTTGTATAATAGCATGAAACCAAGCAAGAACAAATAAGATTTGAGAACGTGTAACACTTCCTCGACTAAATTCATCTGGTGTCCACATTTCAAATGTACGTAAGAGATTTTTCTTGATACCCGGTGGCGCTTCATACGTTATTTTAATACTCGATTGTAATAGTATAGTTGGAAATCTTGGATGTATTTCTGATGTTAACCATAAACGAAAATCTTTATGAGGTTTTAATGCATTTAATTCCTTAATTCAAATAAAAAAATTTAATCATAATATAATATTAAATGAAGAAAAACAAGATACTTTTTCAAGTGTTGTTAACCATGATGTAACTAAATGAAGATTTTTCAAACATAACCATGAACCTTCAGTTGAACATTTCTTTAATAAATCAAGAGCAATTTCCATTTGACCTTGACCCATAGCAATCTAAAATTTTCGTCAAGTCAATTATCATTTTCGACATTGTACATATAAAAATCTATTTTCATCATCATATTGAAAATTATTTCTTACCTCTGAATATCGGTCTTTGCCAGTTATTTCCATAGCTAAATCTCTAAGTTCAGCGGATGGATCTGCACCAGGTGAAATAATAATAAGAATAGGTTCAGTTGATATTGTTTCTTTTGAATAGAGTTTTCTCAAATTTAATGTTTCAGGTGATATATCTTTAATTCCTAATAGATCACAAGAAAATTGTTTCATTGCACTTTCTAAACGATCAGGTCGAAATGCTTGTATAACTAATATTTGTTGAAATGATGTCAAATGTTTATCTTCAGGAAAATGTAATTCACAATCGTTAATTGAATACCAATGTGACCATGATTCATCGTCAAAACGAAGATTGGAAAATAGTTGAGGAAAATTTGTCTTAAAGAAGAAAGACAAAATAAAATATCAAGCTTGAAAGTAGACAATACAAAGATGTGTTGTTGTGATTAAACAGATGGTTTCATCTCAATAACAATGATATACTATTTTGAGAAAGGACCGAATTTCAAGAAGACAATTGTTTTTGAAGAAGTCGGTACTTAGTAAAAATGAGTTGTTCAGATAAAAATAACTTTAATGAACAAGTCAGATTAATGAGAGATATGTCTCGTCTTTGCTTGATCGAAATCCTTTTATATTCATTGTCAACGTATCTGATTACATCTTAAAATTCATTAAACAACTACAAGTAAATGAAATTTAGGATAGAACCAAAGGAAAATCATTGATTTTTCACTACTTGTAATCAAACTCGATTTATTGTACTCTCAAAAAACGTTGAATCTTTTAAAATATATGAGCTAAAATAGGACAGACACCGTATTCATTCAACATTTATTCTCTATAAAGGCTTTCTTTTAGCATAGACTTATGCCTGAAAACTTCAGAATAGACTCAGGAGTCCAAGCTACATCTATAGTAAAATTTTCAACGAAATTGAATTTCAAAACATTTCTTCCGGAAAAAGCTAGTTAGCGCAGCCCCGTTGGGGCTAAAATGTGGAACTCACATATCTATTGATTCATAATGATAATAGAAAATACAGAAAATGTAATATCACGAACTTTTTGCATCGTCTTTCTCTAATGAGCGCCCAATTTTCTTTTCTTTTCATTGTTGCTATTCACACTAGTTAGTTACCGTATTTCGTTGTTCATTTTTCTTAATTTTACATTTTTCTTATTATAAGCATGGAACTAAACGGTAAACAACGCACTGATATAAGACCATAATATAATGCTGGTTGTTATGTCTGTAATTGATTAAAAAATTGGTTGCTATGGTCTGTAACCGGGGGGGGGGGCGTCTGTAACTGGGGGGGCGTTTGTAACTATGTACTATGTCTGTAATGGAGGGGGGTGGGGAGCATCAAAATTCTCACTCTTAAACTTACACTCACAATTTTCTTTGAAAACATATGTGAGTTCCACAAAATTGAGTTCGCCATCAAATATAGAAATAAATCCTGCAATGCCATCATAATCTCGCGACTCTAAAGAAAGATTTGTACACATTGAAATCTTTGGCAAGCATTTTGTTTGATTATGAGAATATCTTCTCAGTAGTGTATGTGTCATATCACTAACACCAACTAGACTCAATTTATTTAGAAATCTAAACATATTGAGAAAAATTGTTAGATAGATATTTTATAGCTTTAAAGATTTGCGTGCTTTTTTTGTTTTCGAAAAATAGTGTTTCAATTCGCAGATTTTTCAAGTTGAACTACTTGCAGTAGAAGTTGATGTCATTTTTCTTTTTGAGTCGCATCACTAACAAATGATTTTAACTATTTACCACCAAAATAAAAATACAATGCTTGATCTTGACTAAAAATCAGCAGTACACAATTCATTCTATGTGTATTGAACTCTAACTAATACGAACAATCTAGACATTCACTAATTATAACTTAGAAATGAATGTGTCACTATCATAAAAACATAAAAATAATACTAAATTGTTTTTAAAGAATATTTACTTTAAATGCAGATACATCATACGATCTTTCTTCATTCACCCATGATGGTACGGTTCGTACTTCTTTAACATCGGCTACTGATATACCAAGAAAATGTTCCCATTCCTAAATCGATTTATTTCTATTAGATAAGAAAAACAATTGAGTATTTACATTATCTGGAACTTTCTTCGGAAACATTCCATGTGTTAAATGCATTGCAAACATTAAACGATCAGATTTAAATAATGAACGAGTTATGTACGCGTAAGCGACACGTAATTGACTTTTTGCTAAAGATAACGTTCGTTCTTGTGATGAACCTCGCTAGAAATTATGTTTTTCGTTTACAATAAATAACAATTTGAATATAAACGCTTACGTTAACCTAAAATTAGAAGAAGAAAAAAAAAGAAAATGAAATGAAAACAAAACTAAATTTACATCTGTTCGTTGAATATTTCGTTGAAATAAACGTAAAAATGCAGCCAAACTGAATTGATACATATTGTTAACTTTCGATAGATCCGAAATAACAAAAAATAATTTACTTCCATGTTTAGCAAGTGGTAAATAATCATTTCGTTCCTAGATGAATGAAATAGAATTTCGTAGCATGTTCGTTTCCTTTTTTTTTGTTTTGTTTTTGTCTTTCAATTTCATACTTTATCAAGATCTTCGCCAAGTTTAAGAGATTCTTCAAGTGAATGTGTTATTGTGGCTGACTTTTCTTTCGTTTTATTCAATGATTGTAATAATTCTTTATTTTCTAATATATTACCAGTTGCATTGGCTAAATCCTTTTTATTTACAAAATAAAATACAAATCATATGAGAATATTTCAAGAAACAAGTTACTTCAAGTAATTTATCTTCTAATTTAGCTAATTCAATTTTCAATTCTTCTTCGTTTTGAAGTAATTTTGTTTTACGAACTTCTAATTCAGGTTTTTCATGCTGAATAGCTGTTGCTAAAAGCTAGAAAATAAAATTTTACGATACAAATTAATGATTTATATAGTTAAGTTTCGATTTCTATTTGCCGGTAATATTACTTTATTTCAAAGGAAAACGTATCCGACTAATAACCTGTGGTGAAAAAGTCTTGGTACAAAATATACATTCAGTTTTCATTCACTTTTAACTTGCAGCAGAGAATGAAAAGTGTAGTCAGCTACAATTAAAATTGTTTCAAAAAGAGAAAATTTTTGATGAGAAGTAAAAACGATATTTGTACAGAATATTTTCCTATAGTACCTGTTTCCTATATCGCTTAAACGTGCTTCGATTCTAATAATAAGAAAGTCTACTATCGAAAATTCGTCAAGAAAATGAAAATTAAGATAACACCATGAGGTGATAGCCCATGTTCTGCTCTTTCAGAATCACTATAGTTTTTTTTTCCAAAGACCATTTTTTGACCGAAATTTTTAGTGATCTTTGAGAGGTCCTCTATGTCAAAAACGATTTTTTTAAAATTAGGTCTTTGATCTCTAATTACTGATTAATTAATTAAACGCTTAGCGTGTGCAGAATTAAAAGTTACGTAGGACAAGTTAGGTCATTTTCCTCAAAAACCGCGTGAAAATTTTCGAAAAAATGTTTTTATGTTTTTCTCAAAATTGCCTTCAACTATGTTTTTTTTACCATTCGATAGAGCATGCAAAGACGCAGGGCATCAAGTGCTCCGATTTTTGAAAAAGATCGCCTACAAAATTCACTTGCAGCTTTTTGGCCCTTTTTCAAGGACTTTGAATTGTGGAAATTTTTTTGGCTTACAGAATGGACTTCTTTAAAATCAAAGCATGCTCTATCGAATGGTAAAAATAATTTTTCGAAAAAACATAGTTGAAGGCAAAATAACTAAGATGGAAAATGGGTCATTTTTAACAAGTGTTCACTTTATAACTTCCTTAAACTTGCATGTTTCGGGCTGAAATTTTTATCGTAGGCTACCCGCTCTAGTCGTAACATATCCTGAAAATTTCAGCTGATTTGGACTTTCTTTGACGAAAATCGACTTTTGAGGGCGGGGGGGGGGGCTTAATTATTACCAGAGTTTAAAAATCAATATTAGATACAATTCAAGATATAGTTCCTGACATCATTCATATTCGATTGTGATTTAATTGCAATCTCACTGATGACAGTAAGCATGAAGCAATGCAAGTTTCGTTGAAATCAACGATAATATCAATCGATTTACGCTTTCAAAGAGTCTATTATGAAAAGACAAGATCTCCTATTAAACTCGTTTTCTAACTAATCGTCATCTGATATTTACCGACTCTTTGATGTATAGTTTGAATCGATCATTGATTACAACAGATTTTGACGATTTCAATTCTTAAAATTACTATGCTTCTATATCGGATCACTTGAAAAATTCTACGAATATAATGCATAGAAAATTTGCTATGTTCTACTATAGGGAAAGAGTTGAAAGAATTTCATAGTATATAGCGGAATACAGCTTACTCAGAGACGAGCTGAAAGAATATTAAGAAGATGTATCCAAAGATTAAATATGTATTGAGCTGTTCAGATTAGTATTCTTGAATTAAAACAGTCAAATAGTTATGTGTCGCTATTAGAGATGTAGCGGTGACGATAGCCGCTACCATTGATAACCATTTCAAATGTTGCCTAATACTGCGGGTCAAAAATGGTTGAACCGGTGAATCGCCGTCACCGGTACATCTCTAGTCACTGTAGAAAGGCATTCATTTAGAGACAATGTTATATTTAAATTCAAATAAAACATTTCGATTTCTTTATTTATTTGATTAAAATCTAAAATGAATCTTTCTCTTCTCACCTGTCCCGTAAGTCCAGCACGTGTTGTTGTAAAATTAACTTCATTAACAATAGCTTCCATATCAGGTAATAATTCTGGTGTTGGATTTCTTGTTGTGAGATAGATTCTAAAATCTGAATTATAATCAATTGTTTTTTCTCCTATTTGTACAACATGTCGTGGTCCTTGTGCCGCTAGATCTTTTCTTAATATAGGATAGAGTACCGGTTCAACGCCATCGACTTCTTGTACAATTAATGTTTTACCAAAACGTACGGCTAATTCTAATTGTGTGGTAAAATTACTATCTTGTTGATTGATAACTTCAAGTTTTTTATCTTTCAAATGTATTTTTAACCAATCAGTTGCACGTGACGATGGATCGACAAGAAATGGACATAATTGTGAACGTAGAATAACAATTGCATTCTCCATAGATAATTCATCGGATGGTAAACCTTGACCTTTCCATCCTAATTGTTCACTTTCAGTTGAAAGAAATTTTCGTACATCAAATTTTTCGTCAACATTCAATGTTTTTTTCCATTTATTCAAATAATCAAGACGTTTATCTTCTGATTGACTAGCTAAATATGTTATAAATCCAGCGGATAGTAGAGAAAGTTTAGGTAGAATTTTTAATTGTTCATCAAGATCATGAACTTGAGTTGACCAACTAGAATGAATAGAAATAAATGAGACGAGTTTTAACTCTTTTTTGTTTTCTGTTATTCTTACCGATGAAATTCTCCTTCGAGTTTTCCGACAAGATTTTGTGCTGCGTCAATTGTTTCATTGGCTTTTTCCAAATCAACTTTTAAACGTTGTGCTTCATTTGTGGTCTTTTCGAATGTTGTACGATATTTGTCAACTTTATCATCAACTACTTTTAAGTCACGACTCAACTCGTCCATTTTTCTCGTTGAACTTTCCAAGTTTCTAGAATACGAATTTAAACAGTAGTGAAGCAAATCAATTATCTGTATTCAATAGTTTCACCATTTGATTCAACTTTCAATGGCAAAAAAACAAAATACTGCTATTAGTATCGAAGAATCAGTGCAAAGATTTGATGAGATATTGGTGAAGTCATACAGAAATTCTTCGTTCGAAAAATGAATTCTTTTAAAATTTGTCTTAGCAATGGAATTTTTAGAAACTTGTATTGCCAACAGATATGCTTATGGAAACCGATATCACTATAATTGTATTATGCGAGAGCTTTTGAACAAAGTGATTCAAAGTAGATCACTATTTTCAGAGTTAATTAATACAAGAATACTATGATTAAGATGAGGCTATAGTGGAGATATGCTAGTCGATATTGATAAATCGACATGTAATTCAAACTTTGATCGACTAAATAATATATAGACACGATCTAGGGATCAGCACTCTCGTAAGGGGAAAGTTTAAAATTGGGGAAACCGAGGGAGACCATCCCGAAATTCGGAAGTGTACTATCAACAGATTATTAAATATTTTTCAAACTACACGAGGAGTGAAATAAACTCCGATTCTCAACCAAGGACATGTTGAAATAAAAATCTGTTTTTTGAAGTTTTTATTGTAAGAATAAACCAAACATACTTTAAAGATAGGACTGTTTGTATAGTATTCATCTACCTATGTAGAGAAGAATGTCTATGTGTCTGTTCTTTATGCATTTGGTCCCTGTAAGTTTAGGTCTAGAAGAAAGTCGAGAGGGGATCGGCGCGCCCATAAAGTCGGTGAACTCCCCCCCCCACCCAGAATTTACTCAAAAACTGTAGAAAAATTTTCTAATTTCTCAAAAATCTGTGAAAACCAAAGATTCTCTAATGTACCATAAGAAAAAGAATGTGTATATGAGTTTATTTCCTAGCTCACAATAATGACGTGTTCATTATATATGAATACTAGAAGAAGAAAATATGAAATTCTGTGACGAGAGGAGATATTTCAAGCTTTTTCGATATGATAATTTTCGTTTTACTTACTTTCTTAATTTACTTTGTTTTTCTTCTAGTGGACGAATTTTCTGAAGAACTTTCGAATATTTAACATTGGCAACTACCCACGAAGCTAATGGACCAGCAGCTTGTGATGCTTTAGCAGCATTTTCTTGTGAAAACGAATCGGCCTTCTTACGTAATAATTGTTCAACTGAATCTCGATTTTCTGAGACAACATTTCGAGGATCAAAACTCATAATGTCTTCTTTGACACCACGTTTACCCAAGAAACTATTCGAATGAAAACGAAAAGAAAACCTATCAGTATACGATTGTATTCATTGATGAGATTAAAATTACGCTTTCATCGATTGCCATGATGTATCCGTAGCTCCCATTAATTTCAGTACACCTTCAAGAATATCTTTGATAACAGCAGGTGGCTCACGTAACGATCGTATTTCAACTAGTGTATCTGCTTTTAAATTACCAACAGCTTTTTTAGCTTGATCAATTAATGGTTGAGTTTCCGCTAATTCATCGTCAATTTCACGTTTTTGACGTTCAATAAACGCTGTTTCTTCATTGACTTTTACTTTAAGTTGTTCCATTTCTGTTTTCTGTGTTCCAGCATCCTACAAGACAAACAACGTTTCATATTTCATGCTATATTGTATTATTAATTAAAAGAAAGGACGACAACAACATATATCTATTCTATATGTTCACTTACGGCCATGCTCTTTGTTATTTGTTTCAAAGCATCATCGGCTTCTTGTTGTTTTATGGCAAGTTCTCGTTGTTTAACTTCAGCATTTCGTTTTAAATCGTCGACAACTTTTCTTGCATCATTTAATTTGGAAACACCAGATTTTAAATGCTTCTGTCTTTTAACATTAGCATGATGTTTAGATAAATAAACTTGTCGATAGGTCTCAAGTAAAATTAAATATCGTCTTGGTGTTAAATATTTCTTTTCCATTGATTGATAAATATAAAAGAATAATTGTGATAGATCATCATCTAACGTTATCTTATCCGTAAAACTATCTTTCGTACCATCATCTGAACGATCTTTTGAAAATAACATAGACGGAATCTATGA
Source organism: Rotaria macrura (assembly GCA_900239685.1). Lineage (NCBI taxonomy): Eukaryota > Metazoa > Rotifera > Eurotatoria > Philodinida > Philodinidae > Rotaria > Rotaria macrura. Next base: position 29,111 of record OENT01000642.1, read on the forward strand.
ACAAACATGAATATCAAATGTTAATAGAATAAGTCATCTATGTTTTAAATGTCTTACTTTTAGCATTGATTTTTCAGACCAACCTTCCATCCATTGTACAGAACATTCTTTGAAGAAGCCTGGATTACTTTGACATGTTACTGTAAATGTCGGCCGAGTAAAATCCATAATTAATACAATATGTAAATTAGTTTTGACTCCTAGAAAAATTTAATGTAACCGCTTGATATATATGTTCAGTAAATTTATATACAACAATAGGAAGTTAATGATCTAAGAATTATTATGAAATATTTTTTATGTTTAGATAAGAAGATTAATAAATTCCATGTCTACTCCTAGACAGTTGATCTTTGTTCAAGAAAATCTTTTACTGACTTACGGCCGAACGTATTTCAGAATCTCAATCAATTTTTGCGTTTACTCTTGAAACTTGCATAGATGGACGAGTTTCAGGTATCTCAGAAGATTAATATAGAACATGTGATTTAGAATTCTGTTTAAACTAGTACAATTGTAAATATTTTTGACTTTATTTTCCTAGTGAACGATTTGAGATTTCTTATGATCTTTGTTATTTTTTCGTATATTACATTATATCGAAAAACAGGCAACTCATTTACACAATTAGTATATCCATGAAAAGATTTTTTTTTCCACTATTATTACTTTGTGCAAAATATTGAACCATTGTACCACGAAAATTTTCTTGTGATGATTCTTCACGTAATGGCGATAGAATCGATTCTAATTCATCAGGTGAATAAAGACCAGGAACTTCACCGGATGATAGAAGACTATTGACTGATTCAACAAATGTCGATTCCATAAATTGATAATCTTCCATTAATAATACACATTGTTCACCGTCAACACCTGCACTCTGTAAAATCTATTTAAATGAAAACAAAAACTTTGAGATTTTTCTTGTTCTCATAGCAATAATTTTCAATCGAACCGTTTTCAAATCATTTTTGAATTGTTTTACTCCATATGATCGACTAACTTTTGGTGAAAATAATTTCATATTATTCATCGATGACACAATACCAATAGCTGTACGACGACCAACGCCACTTCTACCAGCCAATAATAATGAACCACCCGGTGTTGTCAATACACGATCACATCGAACAATTGCATTAAGAATTTCACGAAATAGAAATACATCTGTATCACGATAGTCGGAACGATATCGAGTAATACCACGTTCAATAAACGGACCGAGATCTTTACTAGTCAAACGTGATAACATTCGACCTGCTGGTGGAAGTGCTCGACGATTATTGCTGTTGACCCAAGACACAAAATAGGATTCTAAATAATCAAAATTATTAATACTCCATTTTCTATAGGAAAGAAGGACAAAATTACAACTGGTGATCATTTTTGAAGACACATAAAAACTACAATCATCGTTAAAGTTTACCGAAGATATAAACTACTTTACTTGACGTTGTTACTAGACTAATTGTAGATGTTCGAGTCTTTCTTTTCGAAATTTTTTTATTTGAAAATAAATCCGTATGTGTGTACCGGACTAACTATTCGACATTCCTTTATCGGTTAAAGTTGATTTTTTGCTTCTATTATCTGTTATTTATTTCATTTACCTCGTAGTGAACTTAAAGCACTTGATGACCAATCATTTTTTAAGACTTTATCCATAATAGTATCGAATTTATATTGTGCATCGTTTCCAACAAGACGATCTTTAAATAATCGACAAGCTTCATATGTCCATACTTCAAGTAAACTTTCACCTGCTGCATCATTTTTCATCGATGAAAAATCATAACGTAATAAACTTAAACACCAACGTGTTAAATCTCTCGGTGTAAATAGATAATGACTATGTGCATCTTGACTGAATTGACTTCTTAACTAAAATCATTAAAAACAAAAAAAAAAAAGAAATTTTCATCCAATAAAAATTTCTTTTTTCTCTGAATTGTTTTTCATTCCTACTTCATTATAAACATGAATCATGGATAGAGCAAGTTGATGAATTTTGCCATGTGATGACCAAATTTTATGATTCGGTAGTTGTTGTTGTAATACAGCTTGTAAATAATTGGCATAGATTGTTTGTAATTGTTCTTCATTGGGATAATTAATTGAACATATTCGAACAATCGATGTAAATCGTGTTGATAATTTATGTCGACCAAGTGTATTCGATGGATTCATACTTCCAACGATTTGAATATTTTCAAGATTAACAAATTCAAGATTTTCATCATAGAAACCATTATAAATTAAAATCTTAACATGCACAAGAAACAAACAAAAACAAAAATGATGAAAATTTTTTTTTCAATAAAATCGTCCAGAAGTCCAATCTGGCGATTCACCCTAGTTTGGTCGAAAGCTAAAATGTCGAAGCTAAAATGTCGAAGCTAAAAAAGTCGAAAGTTAAAATGTCGAAAGTTAAAATGTCGAAAGGTAATAATGTAGAAAGTACAAATATCGAAAACTATAATGTCGAACTATAAAAACATCGCAATGTAAAAATTTGGAATACTAGATATGTAAATGAAAAAATTTCAAAAGTATATGCTTATTTATATACAGATAATATTTTCGACGTTTGAACATGGTGAAGTGTCACAGACACCCGAGAGCGCTATGTAACTCAACGATGGAATCTATTTCGAAAGCGACGTCTATACTTTCTCATTGAAGGTTATCATAACAGAATGAACCATCGTATTTTACGCAATCACCCCAACATATGGCGGTTTATTCAATTCATGCAAGCTGAGGAAACAAATATTCAAACAATTATTCTTCAGTGGTCTTCTGGTGCATCGAGAAAAAAAATGTACGAACAACAGGAAAACAAAAACCTGTTGATACTCTGTATCAACGATATAATGATGGTCTAATTAATTCTTCTCAACTTCTTACTGGATTTTTGTATCTCGTGAGAAATAAAACATAGTTCCAAACTTCATATCAATACATGTTTGATCTTTAATTCAAAGTCTTTCAGCATTTTATCTTTATTATTCATATACTTCATTTTATGATTAAGATCTGTTTCAATAAAACAAATATAATAATTTTTTCTGAACGAAAAAAACATTTTCTATTCTTTCCTAATTTTTATCTTTCGATCATTTTCATTTCGACATTTTTTTCGACGTTCCTATTTTCGGCATTTTTTCCTTTCGACATTTTTTCTTTCGACATTATTATCATTCGACCTTTTAACCTTTCGATATTATTTTGCGAAAATTTTCGACATTTTTGCTTTCGACCAAACTAGGGTTAACCAATCTGGCAGGCCGCCTGGCCTGTCTATATCCTTTATATATATACTGTTTTTTTTAACAAATTGAAAGTAGTGCTAGCAATTACGAGCAGTATAGAATAATGTTCTGTGTTCATTATGATGGATCGAAATGATGACTAATGTCCATCTCAAATCGCATAGTTCATCATCTGTATCTATTCATTCTTAATGTTCTCATTTATCAATATTCTTTCACTCTTGATTGTTATTAAAATCTTTCTTATCAATTCTTGTTTTGATATTTATTATTGATTGTTAAAACCTTTTTTATTTTTTATTAAACCTAAATGTTAGCATGTAGTTGTGTTTCTTCGAGAAATGGCTGATATCGATCTTCCATCTCTGTTAATGATTCCCCCATATCGTTCACTAGTATAACAAAATACATGTTTCTATTCTATTATCGTAACGGTTCGAGCAGTGTGTGCGTGAGTGTGACTCTCTCCTCTGGAATATTCGAAAAAATTGTCTTGCATTCTATTTCACAAAAGTGAAATTTTTTACTACCTGAAACATGATTTTATAAGTTACTCCAAGTCAGAAATCAAGAAATTCGGATTGAAACTATCCCTCTCTAGATTGATATTTCAAACAACAAGGATATCAAATTTAATCATTTATATCGAGTAACGGATTTTTTTGATTTAAAACTAATTTCAAATCCAAAAAAAAAGTCAGTTGTTTTCCCTTTGAGTTAATCTCAATGTTGCGAGATGTCAAATTCGAAAATCCAGAATGCAAATCTCAAGATTCTGTAAAACTCCGAAAAGTCTCAAAGAAAAAAAACTGCAAAAAACCAAAACATTCAGAAAAGTCGAGAGAAAATCCCGAAGAACTTCCGCTACAACCTCGAAAAGTTATCAAAATCCAGAAGACCTGACAGTATACTAGCTACTTCTTCGCAAAATTTTTGCAAAGTAGGATATGACAGGTTACTCCCATCACCAATTTTTCATTGCTCGCGATACCTCTGGAAATGTTATTGGTATGAAATAAAAATAGACAGGCCAGGTCCACAAAAACACAGCCTGGTTGAACTTTTGAAATCGTCTGTTTATAAATTACTTGTTGTAAAAATTCAATCAATTGACTTGTACCCCATTTATCAAGTTTAGGTAGATTAATATCTTTAACATATAGAATAAGATTTTCACAATCTTTAGGTCGATATGTTCGACCATTTGTTGATGATACTTGTATGCATGATTGATTTAATTTTTGTATGACATGTATTGGAGATGTTTGTGCACTGCAATGTAGTACGGTGACTTGTGTTGAACGTAATTGACGAAAACAATAGCGTAGAAGTGTTCTAAATAGGAAGAGACAGATCTTAGAGAAAGAAGATGTTTTACTATTTAAAAAACTATTACCCTTTACCGCAACCATCAGGTCCGACAACTAGAAAAGGTTTACGATGTTTATTATCAAGCCATGGTAGAAACGAATCAAGATAACGTTGAATATCAACTGTACGAACAACAGGCAATTCATATATATTATTAAATGTATCAGCAGTAAGATCAGATTTTTCCTAAATATCATAATAGAAATGTTTTATGTTTGTTTGTTCGGTAAAGACTTACATCGTTGATATATGTAATTAGACTTTTAGTTTTTTCATCGTATTTCGTTGATAGTAAATTAGATGGATCAGGTGGATGTTCACCGGTTATTCGAAAGACCTACAAAAAGAAATTGATGTTGAAAAAAATTTTTTTTTCTTGTTATATCGTCTTGTTGCTGAATCTGAGAGTATTGAAATTATATATATTTTTTTTCTTTATCTTTGCCGGGTTTACACTAATCAAAAAATATCACCACAAAAAAAGAATATCAAGTAAGAATTGAAAATTAACGAATAGTTCGAACGTATTCTGGACAAGTGGAAAAACTATGAGCTCAGAAATTGTTTGTCAGTTTACTAGTTGAGTTCTCGTTTGTCAAAATATCTCAATGTTCGTTTTTTCAATACTCTCATTCTTAAAATATCGACTTTTTGGCGAAAAGTATTTTACATAGAAAGGAACTCCTGGTAAAATGCATACAGCTTAGTTCAATATCACATTCTCTAAAGAAGTATTCGTTCAATGAAACTACCGAGCTTGACTTTATTTGCTCGCCGTCCAAACTAATATTTTAGGTCCTGCAAAGATTACACTCAAATTTCTAGTTCTAACCCATAGTTTTAAACTCATATGAAATATTTTCAAGCAGGTCAACATCGAACAAATATTTTGTTCAAAAAAGGTTTGTACCAATTTATTCAATAATGTTTCTATTCGATATTTCTACAATGATTCGGTTAAAATCACTCTTTGTACTCTCTCTGAATTTTAGAACGTTCATTAGTTTCGATCCATTGAAGAATGTCTACGTCTAAGTCAGAAACTTCTTCTAGTTAACGTTCGTGATTGATAAAAACTGATTTTTATCTCTTAACTTACTTCTCGTGCAAAAGACTCTTTTGGTTTTTCATTTAAATTACCGCCTAAACCACGAATTAAACCCAAAGCAAACAATGATTTATCATTGACACCATGTAAATGTGATAGACCATTGAGAACAGTACCAATCAATGTTGTTTCAACAACAAAATCATTTTGTTTTATAATCCAATTATATGCTTCAAAGAAATAATCATTAATATATTGTTCAGTTGATGCACGTGTATCTTCAGGTTCTTTAGCTAGCCATGATTGTACAACAGCTTTTACATCTGTATCTTCATCACTAAATTAACCGTTTAAAAAAAAAAGAATTCGATTTCAATGATAACATAAATTCAAATACAACCTTAGAAAAATCATGCCCATTCGTGAAATAGTTGCAGGTGAAGCACAACTTAAATCATGTGTTTCAAAAAGAAAATTAACATTCGGTCCAAATTGAATACGTTCACCTGATGGCATTGTTAATAGACGATTATCATCAAGTACAGAATTCAATGATTCAACCCATTCCGGATCAACATCACCATCACATACAATCCATGATTGAATTTCTTTTCAAAACAAAAAATAGAATAGTATGACAATTTTGCCAAACAAAAAATTAGAATTTCATTCTAACATACCAAGTGGTTCTTTAACGACAGCACGTGATGCTGCTGTTAGTACACCATCAGACCATTCTCGTGTATCAATATCAATATGTCCAAGTAGTTGTATACGTGGCATTGACTTTGGATTCATAACATATGTTCGAACTTGTTGTCCAATTTTTTGCATGGCATGTTGAAGCATTTTCCATAAAACAGATTTTCCTGAGCCCGACGGACCAACAATAACAACACCCATACGTTGTCGAAGTTGTTCATAAAGTTCAAGAGCTTTACGAATCTAAATCGTATATCATTGATAAATATAGAACAAAAAAAAAATAAAACCAAACTGATGCTTACCTGCATATCATTTATTAATAGATGATGTTCTTTATAGATTTCATGTAGAGCTTGTCGTAAATTTTCATATTCAATATCACGTAATTCAATACCAGGAAATATGTCTTGTAAAAGGCCATCGAATCGTTTTGAATCGCCAAAGGTTAATTTTGATAAAGTATTTATACGAGCTGCTTGTACAACTAATTGAGATTCATAGTTTGTTGAGATTTCTTCTAAAATTTTTTTTTTGATGAAAATAATTAAATGACAATGATCAGTCGAATGAAAGAAATTCTATCCTTAGATTGCTGAGATCAGAGCTGGGATAAGACCGATTACAGGATGTTCTTGAACCGGTGAAATTCCGGCAAAGATGACAGAAAAACGGTGGAACTTACCGGTTAAAAATCGTTCCAAATAGTCAACATACGGTAGAAACTGACAAAGCCAGTTCCAACCATTCTGTCAATTAGCTAACAGTTGTATAGAGTAATCCACAGAATATCTCATCAAGCTACTAAGAAAATATTCGACTATGGAATAATTCTTTGATAAAAAAATAATTAAAACGTTCAGTTATGGACGGGACTCGGTTGAGAAATGGTAAATGGATCGATCGAGGTTGTATGTCCTAGCTCTAAAATGTAGACGTTTTCAGAAAAAATGACTCCAAATATGTAATAGTTTAGGAAAGCATGTAAAACACACTCGTCACAATGAATCTTTTTAAAGAGAATCTCAGAAAAATGAGCTTACTCCAATAGAATCGATATATTGGCAAAATTAATATTTTTCTTCTGTATTACTAATGAACAGAATTCATACGATAGATTGTTGTAATTACATACTTTTATTTGTTTTTGCATTCTTTAATAATGTTCCGCAACCTTTCAATACTGTTTTTAATGCTCGTAAACCCCAATCGTAATGTTGTTGTGTTGTTAAAAGTTCTTTACTTAAATTAAACAATGCCACCAGTTTAGTTGCTAATACATTCGCATTTTTAAATCCATCCGAATAGAGAAGAACTTCTGCAATGAGTTCATTGTTTGGTTTTGACATTGCTACAGGTCGAAATAATTGTTTTAAATTATCGGGTAATTTCGAACGACCACCATAACCTTTTCCAGCTGGATTTAACGTAACAAAAATGCCCGAATTTGGATTGATTTCTATTTTACGATCAAGTAATATCAATGTTGATGCACCACTTTTTAGAGCATCTTGAATAACTTGTATTTGCATTGATACAGCCGATAGTACAGCTTCATCCAAACGATTGAATTCATCAAAACATCCCCAAGCATCTTCAACATACGATAGGAAATAAATTAACGTGATTTGAAAATAAATTTACTTTACATACCCGATTTACATATACCGATGAATATTCGACCAATGGATTTCACATCAATACCCTAACAAAGAACAATACTTAATTCATTGTATTCAGAAAGCACGATGAATATTACTTCATCACAATTAAATACAAGAACTTGGCGTCCAAATGTTGAACCAAGAGCTTTAACAGATTCTGTTTTACCTGTACCAGCTGGTCCATACTATGAAAATACATTAAAACAAACAATGAAAACGATGAACAATGCCAAATGTGTCAAATATACAGTCAACGTCTCACGTGCTATTGAAAATTGATATTACTTTTCCTCCGACAATACAATCAATGAGATACGATAAATTTCAAAAAGTTTAATGTTCGAAGAACTAATGTATCTATCTAACGACGAGAAAAACTCTATGCCTCAATCGAAGTCATGAATTTACAATATTAACTAAAGGTTTCTTTTAACTAAAATTACTAAGAAAAATTAGATTTATCCATCGACTAAATAGTTATTTTCAGTCAGTGAATATGAGAAAAGTCAGTCAAATAGATATACACAGAGCAGGATGAAATCTTATCAACAATTGTAGTTTTCGCCAATAGGCGAACACCTCAAATACCCCCAGCGAATTTTAACATTATCTTTGCTAGCAAAACGTAAGAAAATTTTCAATTTCGCATGAAACAAACGATCATTTTTGTGTACTCAAAAAGTGAGTACACTCTAGAATCGGTCAGTGTGTCCGTCCGTCCGTCCGTTTATTCGATAACTCTTCACAATTACATTCGATTGAGTTGAAATTTTGTGCACAGAATTGTCTGATGAATATCTCGGTCGAGTTCGAAGATGAGAAGGATCCGGCAAGAAATGACTGAGTTATCGAAAAAATTGTCATTTTTCACCAAGCAATCCCTGAGGAGTGGTACAGGGATTTTTTCAAAAAAACTTTTTTCTCAGAATTATCCACAACCTTTATAAATCGACTCAGTTTTTAACGCTGATTCCGAATCTGATATTAGTTTTGAACCAAATCGCAGCTTTCTAACAAAACATCGCCTGAATAAGCACAAAAACTGCATCCAGAAAGCAAATGCCTAGATATGTCTGAGATGACCAGTAGTGTTGGAGTTTCCCAAAAAGGTTTGCCAAGATACTTCATCCGTGCATACATTCTAGAATGACTGATTTGTCTCATTCACTTTTTGAAGTACAGATAACTCCCGGACATAAGTCAGAAGTTTTCACATTTATTTATGGTTGGGTCCGGGCGAGAGGGGCAACCTGACCACACCGTCCCCTACCCGGTTGAGATACCCCTGAATTTCACCAATACGAATGATTTCAATTGTCACTCAACTCGCACTTGACCGTCTTCAACTGATGATGATATAGTCAGAAATCTAATAAAACATATTCAAAATTACCATTATACTTCAAACAAGATCAAAATATTCTTTACTTCAAAATAATCCAACAGCAGTACTGTCGAACGAACCAACACAGATCATTAATTATGAAAACATGAGTTTATTCAACCGTTTTTCACATAGTAACTATAGTTCTTTCTTTCTTAGAAATACAAATGATTTCACCGAACTAAACTTAACTCGTACCTTCAATGATTACAATTTGCGCGCACAGTAATACAAAAATATTTTATTTATTGACAATATATCACACTAGTAATTCGCTAATGGAGAAGTAGTCGATTGGTGAAATTACACGAACTCACACCGAACTTGATCGATTTTTCATTCTTGTTAATTACATTTCAACGATGGAATTATTTAACTAGTTTGACATTGTACTTACCGGATTTCCACCAAAACCCATATGCATTCCTTGTGTTAATGTTAAATAACATTTATCTGTCAATGGTGTATGTACCAATTTTTGTGCATTTCCTTGATATTCATATGTATAGTTAAATTGAGCATCGACCATTTTAATAATAGCTTTATTATTTTCTAAATAGAATCGTAATTGTTTTTGCCATAACCAATCATGAATACTTCGTATTCGTCCATCTTTTAATTGTTGTACAACATCCATATTATGTACAGTATCCATAATCAATGCTTTATATTTCAAATCGGTTACTAAACCTTCAGTTGAATCAGTATTAATATGAACATTTGTATATTTATCGAGAACTTGCTGAATTTCACTATGAAATTTATCTAATTGTCCATTTTTAATCGCTTCTTCACATTGTTCAGTAAAATTAATAGACTCAGCTAAACATGAAATCTAAATAGAGAAAATAAAAACATGAATGAACTTGTACGTTTTTATTCTTTTATTACTTGTGATGGATATTTTTCGACAGGTACTTGACCAATTTGTTTTCTCGAATCTTGTAAAGCATTGAGTAATAATTGTTGTAATGTTGCAACCATTTCTTTCGATAATTGCTTAAGCCATTCTTCGACAGATGTTGTTATACGTATTTTTTTCATTAATGGTACAACTTCACCATCCAATGAACGCATGCCAAGTATATTTTGATTCGTATCATCAAAACGAACTGAATGAATACCAGCAAAAAGTTTCTTTAGATGTGATTGTATGACAGTTGGATTTGTTGCTTGACCAAGAATTTCTAATAGATCATCATCGCCAATAAAATAAAAACGAGGAAATATTGAACGTTTTTCCTTGAAAATGAAAAGTTCGTATCAAGTATGTGAGAAAACGAAAGGAAAACCAAATTTTTTTTCATTTACTTCAAGAAGTTCATTGAGTGCTTTTTGACAACGACCAACTTGATCAAGCATTGTTTTTAATACATTCGATAAATCTTTTCGTTGTGCGAGCACAACTAAACGTGGATTCGATGCAATATCTGACATGATTTCACGAAAATCTTTTTCAACTTCACGAAAACGACTCTGTTCTTTTGGCAAAGCACCTGAAGAAGAATACAAGAACAATAAGAATTCATCCATTTCATTTCATCGTTTACCTCTGCCAAAGATTGGTTCGAGATAAACAAATTTTCGTTGATTTTGATTGAGAATATGAAGACATTCATCAAGAATACCCAATCGTTGTTCCCATACTTGTGCTTGACCCTCTGAAAATGAAACATAGTTAGTGATACTTTAAAAAGTATTCATGTCGATTGTATCTTTTACGCAAGTGAAATTATATTATCGAAATCAGATCACTCAAGTTGTAAATCGGAATATAAAGTGGTTTGCAAAAAACAATTGATTACATTATTTTCATTACTATGCTCCAGAGATGTCCATAGCGGTGCTGCCGCTACCGCTACCACTGTGACGGTAGCGGCAACTTTCGCTTTTTAGACGTCACGGCGCAGCGCGGCAACGGCAAATTTTCTTTTTTTATCGTCGCGGCAGGGGTTGAAATTTCATTTTTTTTCTATAGAACCTACAATACGTAAGTAGATTGTTTCAGTTTGATTCAAAGCAAAACAATTTTTCCTTTCTCAATTAGTTTATTTTCGTTGCTCTTTAATCATATAACTGATATATGAACATTGGCATCACGTAATTATATGATGACTTGATGTAGGACCATGCTACTAGATTTTCAAGAATTTATATTCTACCTCATTTATAATGGACGTACATAACTATACAAACGAAAATGTTTCAATCATCATTATATGTAAGAATTTTAAATGGCAGATATTTTATTTTAAATATTGTAATCTATATTGTTTCATTCATTTACTACTATATAGTCAAATTAGGCGAACCTTTTTTCCATACCGTCCAGCTAGCCAGACCTCAAGATTTATTTATAGCGCATGAGTTTCTTAGTCAAGATTCTCAAGTACTTCGTGCGCATATCAAATAATGTTTCCATAGGGCCAGTTGCTTTCTGTAAGTTGCTATAGTCTCTCGCTTTGTCAATGCTAAAATATCAGCTATTCAAACGAAATAAGAATACTCTATTTTATTCATACAATGCTTTCTACTAAATTTAATATTTCAAGTTTACAGGTGTTCTCGCTTACTCACAGTATGTTTGTTACTCAATTGAAGGTCTTATAAATGCATGATTGTTGTCCATTTCATTATATAATGATATTTGACCTAATAATTCGTACGAGTTGTATGCTATATAATCGATTTTTTATTAGAGAACTTGCTGTAGATCGTACTATTTATAACGTCGCGGCACCAGCGCGGCAGCGGCAACTTAGTTTTTATTGCCATCGCGGCGCGGCGCGGCAATGTTTACTTTTCGGAGCATCACGGAGCCGCAGCGGGTAAAATCAGATTTTTCTGAACTCATTGCGGCGCGGCAGCGGCACAGTACCAGCCGCGATGGACATCTCTGCTATGCTCTGACAGGCAACATTCTGTTTTTGTTACTTTTACTATGGTTTGACAGTTGGTAAAAACAATGCTACACAATGATATTTTTAATATTTTCAACCATCATCTTCAAAGGAAAAAGAATTCTAAAAATTTCGACGTTAAAAAACAAATTCCATTTTTTCGATGATCGAAATTTATACTTGCTGAAATTACTGTTGATGATCTCTGTGACTTGGGCTTTTTAGAGTTCTGTTCTCTATTTTTCTTTTGAAGATGATTGTAGAAAATATTGAAATTATGGACTAGCAAATCATAGTAATACTAAAAATACAAATGCTGCTTATCGGAGTAGTAATGAAAGTGATTCGGTCAATTTTATTTTGCAAATCACTGTATGCATGGAATAATACTTCTATTCTCAAAAGAATGAGGGGCACATAATGTGTGATGTCGGTCAGAGAATTTTAAAATTTTGATTTTAGTTTTTTTTTAAAATCAATTCATATCGAACAAACCTACGATAACCTTGCGTCGATGAATTTATTTTTCGCCGATTCCAAGTTGAAATTAGCGAAAATATAAGTTACCGACGAAAGATTACCGTTGTCAGGAGCATAACATATAAACTTAATAACGTCTACTAGATAGTTGGTGAATAGTACAATTGATTTTTTTCTTGTTCTCTTATTTTATCTTACCAAAATTTTTGTAATATGGTGAATCTTTCAATGATGATAAAAGACTTTGATTATCACCGATTTGTGTAAATAAATCTTTCCAATCTTTAATAATTTGCATCTTTTTCTGTTTCGTATCCATATAATCTGTTAACGAAAATTGTGCAGCTGCACCCCAATTATCTAATTCACGTAAAGCTTCACGAATCGTATGTTCAGCTTGTGCACGAACATTTAAATCTTTAAGTTGTTCAGCATTATTAGCTATTTCTTGTCGAGCTTTTAAAATATCTCCAAATGTCAATCGTTCTATCATTGTGCCACGTGGCATTTTAATAATACGAAATAATTCTAACCAATGATCCGGCGAGAGAGATTCACCTCGTACCCATTTAAACAATGGTGTTATCAATCGATAACTATCAATTTCTTGTTGTATACGAACATTCATATTGCCTGTTGAAGATTTTTTACCTGTTTTCGTTGGTTCAATATTTGTAAATTGTTTTAATTTTTCTTGCCAATTGGAAAGAAATTCATCGAAACGATAAGTCTTACTTCGAAATGTAGTCCATTCTTCTTTAGTTAATTCATTTAATTCTTGTTGATATTCTTCATAGATTCCCCAGATATTCTGTATTTCTTTTATATCATGATTAACTTCATCTAAATCTTGAAACGTTGGCGGTTCCATACCGAATAATTTGAATTCTTCACTAAAGAAAAATGAAATGAAATTCAAGTATTTTATTTAATATTTCCCAGGAGAATCATTCCAACCATTGGATCCGATCATGTTTCTCTTATTCGACGAAATCCCATCGGATTCCTGACTCAGATCCCTAGTGTTGGATTTTATCGAATCCTACTATCGGAATCCGATTGGATTTCATCGTGTGATCAGACAAGCCTCTACTGTTCGGTTTAAATGCTAATTCGTACTCAAATAAGAAAATAGGTTTCTTCCGTCGGATCCGTTACTGTTTCCACAAGCCGGATTCCCATAAGATTTCATCGGATTCGGTATGGGATTCATTCAACTGGGTTGTGAAAGATGATCAATGAGAATGATCAGATCAAACTATTCAATTGCTTTCTCATTGAAACTAAAGGTATTATGTAGTTCCAGAGAAATTATTAAAAGAACGAATGCCGTGGTTCCCCTCGGAAACATTGGAAAAATTTATTTTCGAATCATCGACTCAGCTTTTGGTAAATGTTTAAGATCTAACTGTTATTTCAATCTCCAAATGTGACTGTTACAAAGTACTATTCTCGTTAATTTAAAAATCAAGTTGTTCGATGTTTCTCACGGGGATTAAGACACAGAAATGGAGTATTTCGGTAACGATAAACTAGTTGCTCTAAATTTGTTCAGAGCATTCATTTACTCCTCCGGTATACTACACAATGCCAATAGTTTCAACGTGAACGCGATTGAACAGTTGTTCATCTTCCCTTGTCAGTACTTGATTCGGCACTTATGGGAAACAGAATTTTCAGCACGAGGAAAGATGAGCGTAATTAGATGACATTGAACGAATGTTGATCGCGTGTATTATTGTAAAAGTGTATATTATTGGATCACAAAAATAATATAGTGTTATTATAATCCAAATTTATAGGCACTGATATGGCGAAAAAAATATTTTCCCTCAACCGTATAAATTCAGACAGCAACACTGTTGCTCCTAAACACTATCGGTTCTGAAAATGCGACGAAACGAAAACCACTGTTGGATTTCGATGGCTATTATTACATGATGGACCGGTTAACAACCGAGAAAATTTACTGACGATATATTAAGTATTCGTCACACCATTGGCATTCACGATTTTACACGTGTATTATTACAATGGTATTGTCAAACCACCGACGTTCCATACATGGAGTCAACGGTGCTACACACGAACTTCGAGAATTCAACGACCAAATCACTTCTCGCGCAATTAAAATTGAAGAAACGCTCGATGTTCTAGTGACAAACTCTTTATTGTTGGTCTTTTGATTGACTATTTTTGTAATTTTTACGCTCATGTTTCCTCGTGCTGAAAATTCACTGACCCCGTATCCTATTGGATATTTTAGTTAGTTCCTTAATTCCATTTTAATGAGCCTACTGATTATTCTTACATTATAGTTTCTTTTTGTTTTAATAAATCTTGAATTTCTTTTTCTTTTTCACGAACAAGTTTTAATGATTCTCGACATTTTTTTTCATCTTCCATATCTTGATCTCGTGGTCGAAATTGTTGCCAACGTAATTTAATTTTTTCACATTGACTTGCAAATGTATCATAATGTGATTGAACAGTCTTTTGTAAAACATCTTTTTGTTCATTGATTATTTCAATATGTTGATTCATCATTGAATTAAACTTATCTACTTTTAATTGTAATGGCATTAATTGTTCATGACCACTGCCAGCAACTGAACGTAATAATTTATTTTTCGATTCCAGACTTTGATACAATGGTAGAATTTCTTTTTGTTTACCATTTAATTCTTCATGTTTTTTATATGATTCACTAATTTCATCGAGAGTTTTCGGACGATCATTTAATGTTTCAAGGCCTTGATCGATAAATGTATCGATGATATTTGCATCGCGAACAATCGAACGTTTTAAATAGTTTAACATAGAATCATGTAAACGTCGTAATTGATTTTCAATTGTTAATTTAAGAGGATTTACATTGACAACAAAACAATCATAACGTTCTTCACTGAAATCAACAAGACAAATATTAACATGTTGATAATTAAACATGTCGACTTACTTGGGTAATTTTTCAGCTTCTTGTCCACGAATTTTAATTGCTCGAAAATTTCTTTCCCAATCTTCAACATCGTGTAAACATTTTTCTACTAATTCTTCAATATTAACTTGTCCTAAAATAGTCCATTCTCTAAATTGATCTAGACCACGTTCAAGTCTGTTAAATAGTTCATTCGATGTATAAAAACATGCAACGATATCATCACTATGAAGTGACATTATACTTTGAAATATTAAATTTTTACCCGACGATGACGTATCACTACAACCTTTGAATGTCAATGGTATCGATAGAAATCGTTTCATTTCACGATAATATGTAGCTTTTATTGCTTCAATACTTGATTGAGTTTGAAGAGAACTCGGCAATTTATATTGTACAGACTTTTCACTAGAAACAAATAATGAAAAATATTTTCTTCGATAAATATCATCGAAGAAAGAAAAAAAAAACAACATTTGCGTGTCATACCCGGCAATGAGATCAA
Organism: Rotaria macrura; assembly: GCA_900239685.1. Lineage (NCBI taxonomy): Eukaryota > Metazoa > Rotifera > Eurotatoria > Philodinida > Philodinidae > Rotaria > Rotaria macrura. The sequence continues at coordinate 45,381 of OENT01000642.1, forward strand.
TTTTAATATCAGGTAAATTTTGATTTAATGCTTTTAAACCCATGGAATATTGAAGTTCAAGTGCTTTATACAATTGTCTATTCCAAAAAGCTCTCCATGGTTTCATATTTTTTGGTGCATAACCTTCATTAGTTAATGTATCCATGATTTTTCGAATTTCTTGTACTTGATATTGCCATTTTTGTGGTTCACGTAATAAATCCGTATTCATTAATGAACAAACAATTTGTTGAATGTTTAAATGATGACGACGTAATTTTATATTTTCTGTTTTAAGTTTCTCTGCCGTTCCACGAAGTGTTGATATATAGCGTGATAGTTGTTCTGGGTTATCCCATGTTATTTGTCCACTTGCATCACCACCACCACCACCACGTTCTTTATCAATAATAAACATGAATAAATGTGAAAACTTCGGACTTATGTCCGAGAGTTATGTGTACTTCAAAAAGTGAATGAGACAAATCAGTCATTCTAGAATGTGTGCACGGATGAAGTATCTTGGTAAACCTTTTTGGGAAACTCCAAAACTACTGATCATCTCAGACATATCTAGGCAATTTTGTTTCTGGATGCAGTTTTTGTGCATTTGCGACCTTTTTGCAGCCAATGTTTTGTTAGAAAGCTGCGATTTGGTTCAAAACTAATATCAGATTCGGAATCAGCGTTAAAAACTGAGTCGATTTACATAAGTTGTGGATAATTTCGCGAAAAAAGTTTTTTTGAAAAAATCCCTGTACCCCACCTCAGGGATTGTTTGGTAAAAAATGACAATTTTTTCGATAACTCAGTCATTTCTTGCCGGATCCTTCTCATCTTCGAACTCGACCAAGATATTCATCAGACAATTCTGTGCACAAAATTTCAACTCAATCGAATGTAATTGTGAAGAGTTATCGAATAAACGGACGGACACACTGACCGATATTAGTAGTGTACTCACTTTTTGAGTACACAATAATTATAATTTAGAATGCAGAAAACAAATACTTACGAGATACTTTAGGATCTTTAACGAGACGTTCAAATGCTTTAGCTAAATCAAGCATCATTGATTGTTGACTCGGAATCATTTCTGTATCGATTGTATTGTAAAAATGTGCTACCTAAATAGTATTGAAATTCAATATTTTTAGATTCAATATAAATGAACATTTTTACAGCTTGAAGTTCAACTCCATATTGATAGAACTTTTTACCAATATCAACACATTTCATTATCTTTGATGGAATATCAAAACCGAGTGATGATAATTGTCGAACTTCATTCAGTAATGTAACTAAACGATCACCGTAGAGTACACGTAATTTACCATCACGAGAATCAAGTTCCATTAAACGTCCACTTGTTTCAAGGCTATAAAATTAAACATAGTTTCGATGAAGAAAAAACAAAAATCATCAACAACTATCGATATGATAAGAGAGTATAGGCGCATTCCCTTTATACAGATTCACTATTGTTTACGAATTGAAACGAACATCGTAGACTATGGTAAGCAGAGCTCCGTGGGACAGGACACGGGACGACTTTTTTGTCCTTCCGTGGAGCTCTGGTGATAAGTATGGATATACGATTACAGATTTCATTTCAATAGTATCGATCTATAAAGAAATCTATGACAGATTCAATCTGTTTTACTTTTTCATATTCGACAGTTTTTAGTCGCGTAAAAATCTTTCATTAGCAAACACTTGAAAAAAATCACTGCAATATTTTTAATAACTTTCGTAAGTATGTTGAGGTGCAAGACAATCCATTACATTAAATCTATTTATTGTTGAAAATCTTGATACGAGCAGAAATATTAATTTGATATAAAATTTTCAACGTATGTCGAATAATGATCAATAATTTTCTAGACGAAAGTAAGAAACTACTACTACTGATATAATTGAACAACTTATTTTAAGTTCACGAAATCTGAAAATCGCTTCAAGGAGTCTAAGTCTTAATTGTAGTTCGATCTTGCTAACGACCCAGTTAAAAGTATTCAGGCATCGTTGCATGTTAGAACGGTGATACGAACTTTAGTCAAAAAGTAAAAATATAGAATGAAGAATAATTCCAATCATATGAGAAATGACTGTTAAATTTTCTTTTGAGCAAGGAAATCGACGTATGGATGGTTGACTTGAGTAACTTCAATGTAATCTGAGAAGAATCGTTCGGCTTCTTTTCGCTACTACAAATGATAGGGCTGTGAATAGGTCGGATACATCGATCAGATTACCACCGTATCGTTTGTATAAAGTTTTGATGCGCCACTCGACCATTATCACTGTGACTCGTTTCTCTTTCTACTGAAAGAAATTCATGAATTAACCAATGTTCGGATGATTTTTTTTAGAAGTCGAGAATTCATTCTGTTACGATCGTCTTCAATAAGCAAAAACGTGAAATAGTTATCTGACCGAGCAGTGAGTTCTCGAGTATCTGACGTCGATACATTCCATATTTCGATATTTTCACCTTTCGACATTAGTTGGGTAAATCGTTAGAACGTGTGAAAAACGATCACATTTTTCTAAACAACAATTGAATATTCCTAATGAGATCAGTACCTTAATTCTTGTTTTGGATCGTCAATTGCACGTATTGTATCTTGACACCATTCACGAAATTTATCTTTTCGCCAATTGATTAAATCTTGTTTCAATTGTTTGGCAAGTGTTGAAACACGTGCGTAACCTGCTAAATCACCTAGTAGTTTTTCTCCGTCATTAATTATATTGTTAACCTTAACATACAAGAATTTATTCTTTATTTTACAAACCATAATAACAAGAATATAACATTACTTTTGTTTCAATTTGTCGACTTGCATCAATTAAACCGGCGATAACCGTTCGATTGACACCTCTAGTAATAGATTTTTTTCCTCCAACACCCATTCGTCCATTTAATAAATTATTAAATTCATCCGTTAATGTTCTTACATCACTTTCGATTTGTCCTAAAAGTAATTCTCGTTCGGATGCAAGATCTTTTCGAATAGTTTCACGTTGTATTAAATCACTATAACGTTTAAAATCAACTAACATTTGTTGAGGATTCGAACGTATGGTTTGAAAATGTTCACGTAATTGTTTAGCTACATCTCGATCTGTATTTGTCATTAAATTTTCAAATTGATTCATAGCCGAATACCATTGAGAATCTGTATATGAATCAATTTGTATTGCATTGAGATTCGTAAATGGTGCAAAAACTTTTTTCGTCGATATATTTTCTTTATTTGTCGATGAAGTAAAACGTAGACTTTGTTCATACGATGAACGTATACTAATGATTTCATTTAGACGTTTTTTAAATTGTAGTAAATATGTTGCTTTGAATGGTTCACCTTTCCATGGATGTGGATTATAATTACGCCAATAGGTACTTGTCAATCGTTCAATAGCAAGTGACCATTGTTCACAAATCGCAGCACCATTACGTAAATATTCACGATTTTTCATTGAATCTTTCGAGTCCGACCATAGATCAATATTAGACAATTGTTTTTGTACTGTTTGTACGAAAGCATTTGATGTTATTGATAATAAATTTTTCATACGTTGTTCAGAATATTCTTCGTGTTCAACTTGTTTCCATAATTCATCGTAAACATCTACACAAACAATGCAAAATTAGATTACAAAATATGAGTAAGAATTTTTCTGTATTCAATTGACACAGATTCGAACGATCTCTCGTTGAATAGTACGACGAAGAAACTGCACCAAGAGAAAGTGTATAGATTGGAAATCATGTGAAAACTGCGATTCAATAGTGTTGTTGAATGCGTTTAGAATTATTTCATAGTCGATTTCTTCATAGAATGGAATACAATTTTTAGTGAAAATTCGTTCATTTTGTTTTTAGGGACTAGAAGTAGTTAATATCTTATGCTTCACATTTTGTTGTTTATGATAAATATCTTGATGTATTATCCATATTACATTTCTAATTTATTGAGTTAAAATCATTTATTACCTTGTGTTTTATCAACAAGTTCAGTCAATTCATTAAGATTCAAACTAGAAATGTGAATAAATTTGCTTTGAATCTTTGAAGAAGAAGAAAAATGTTTACCTTTCAAATTTATTAAAATCTACTTTGACTGAATCGAGTAGTTCAAGAAAATATTTTGCACGTGCAATATCTTTCGATTTGCCTGAAGAATTCTGTGCCATAGTAATCCAATAATTGATTTCATCTTTTGGATGAAATATACTTGTCACAGACGAACCACTATCATCTTTCTTTCCAACTGTACGTAGAATTTGTTCAAGTTCATTTAATGATGTTTGAACTTGTTGATCTGTCGATACATTAGATTTAGTATCACGTAGTGCAGGTGTAAATATAGATTTAATCATATAATAAAGAGAATCTAATGGTGAATCGACCATCGACGATAGAAATATGTTCGTATGAAGATTTTCTGGTGTTATAAGATCAGGTCGAAGTTTAAATTGTACAAGACATTGTGAACCTTCGCTGACGATGATCTATATTGTTCATTGATCAATAGAAAATATATACTATAATCATGTGTTTAGTCATAATTACCTCATTTGAAAGATTGAGTTTATTTTTATGACCACGTGTTGCTGACAATAATGGACAATGTGCATCATCGAGAAAATTACCCAAGGCACGATTATCCGATAGCGATGCAATCGAATCATGATCGAAACCAAAATAATTGGCAATCGTTATTAGAACATGAACTTTCCGTACATCTTCGGGCATGTTTCAAATCAAAATTCAATTAATATTGAATTCTCGTGTTATTCCTGTTGCACAGCTGATGATGACTTTCATAATCAATGACCGTTTTTTCATGGTAACCTAGCGGCACCTTAATCGTAGTCACAATTAACTATTACTGACATCTATGGATAAATTTGTAAAGACTTCTAAATTAATTAAGTTATAGTATATATTTATTGAGTGAAGGTTTTGAAATTAATACTAGTCTCTCATTTTCAGATATAATGAATCATCACTCACAAAAGCAAAACTCTCTCTCTCTTCATCTAGGCTTGCTTGGATAAGTTCAATTGATTTACACTTGAAATGTTCACGAACACCGTCGAATCGTTCGATTTAATAGTCAAGATCTCATCAAGTTTTCAAAAAAAAACCATCATAATACTAATCAGAGATAACACTTTGTTGTTGACACACAAAAAGAATATGACAAACAACTTGCGTAATAACAACGTCATTGATATTTGTATAGTTAAGATTTTATTATGTTTAGTTATTTGAATTCATTGTTCGATTCAGTTTTGTTTGGAGCTGATGACACATTTAAATAGAACTATTATTGATGAACTAGATTGGTTTGAAAAAGATCTAAGTGATTTCGATGAACTACAATTAGCAGATGAAGATAGTTTTATTGAGCAACAACTTCATCATTTAAAACAACAATCATCGCTAGTTGAAGGTAATTATTATGGAGAAAATTATCCATTCGACTTATGGTATCTTATCTCGATGTATATTCAACCGGAGGATGTCGGTAGATTTGCTTTGATTTGTCGTAAAGCAAATCAAGTCGTAAATACAGTACCATTTTGGATATTTCTATTTAGAAAGTAAGACATCGGTTTATATACACTTCAAAATCTAATATATATATATATTCATATTTCATTCAGATATAATAAAATTCAAGCAAAACAACATATACGACTACTTGTCCGAGAGAATCTATCCATAGTTCGAACGTATGTAATCAAATGTCTATATCAAAATTATCCATTATTTCAAGAACGTTTCGATAAAACAAATGCTATACAAAAAGAACCACATTTTTTATTATTATCTCGATGTATTCGTATTTGGTACTCAAAACGACCAACACAACGAGATTTATATAATTATTATTTTGAATTTCGTTTTGATCATAGTCAACAATCAATACAGACAGATGTTGAAAATCACGCTCGATCTACAATCTTTCAAGATAATCAATCACTTATCGATAAAGATAATTATGTTTTACATTTAATTTCATCGAATTTCGTACCAATTGGTCCATATATGGGTATGGTTTTATCTCAAATAACATTGAATGTTAGTAGTGATTATCGATATCATAAATTAAAAATGTGGTTCGATTCACCAAGATCATGTTCACAAAAATCGAAATTCAATAATTCTTTTGTAATTATTGATCCGATTCTATGTTTAAGAATATACAAATGGTATAATTGTCCAGCTACTTTAGATTGAAATTAATACGACATTCATTTTGTGTTTACTATTTTACTTTGTATTCTAACTGTAAATGAACAGCGTTGATAGATGCATTTCATCCTTATACAATGAACGTTGTGATTAAATTATACATAGGATTATGAAAACTCATTCATAGGGATTCATTTTTTTGACTTTAACATAATAAACATCAGTTGAAATACTTTCCTAATTTCTTAATAATAGAATCATTTTCATGGAAAGTTAATTATGTTTGAGAAAATTTCTATAGTAAATTTGTAGACAATGAAATGAGCTTTCCAACGACGAAACCATTTTAATTTCAGGTCATTTAATATGCTCAGATCTATTTTATTTTTTCAGCAATTAGTCCTCCTCTGTGCAAAACATTGAGTAGATACGGCGAAGCGGAACGTCGTTTTCTAGAGAAATTAAAAATACGATTTTTCAAAACTTTAAAACGCCTTAAAACATGATTTTTTTTTCAAGAAAGAATATTAAATTCGTAATCAGCGGTACACCGAAAATTGACCCTTCATTGATGCATAGGGCAATATACAGAATCAACATCTAACTATGTGCTTAGATGAAGTTTGAAAATGCTTGTAAATCTGCCATTATCATGTTGCGAATGATTCCTTGATACTTGCGTCTATGAATACGATGACTATCTCTACATCTACAGAAATGAACAAATATTCGCAACAGTGGCGGATCCACCAGTTAGGCTACCCGGCCATCACCACCCCCGTGAGGATAGAATACCGGCGAAATGTTTCTATGATTCAACGCATGATATAATAGATATTGTAATACGTTGTTTAATCAAAAGATCTCAGCTTTTATCGTGAAAATACGGTTCAGAATATATAATAAAATAAAATAAAGCTCTCTGACCGAATGACCAATAGCAAGAAGTAGAATAACAGGATTAGTCGTAAATATCATCCATTGACAGTTGATCAGGTACAGTTGGATATTGAAACGTAACCAGCAAAAGCTTATGTGAACAAAAAACCTCGAAAAAAACTCAATTTTACAAGGATAGCCTAATTGTGTAGCCAGGGTTATTGAAAAATTTACGGGAAATATCTGATTTTTTCAATATAATTTGACCGAAATATCTAAAACATGTAGTAATGACATGTAAATATTTGTGAATGCCTGCTTGGATTCAGTGAACATGTTAAAAAAACAGCAGCTATTTCATGTCTTGTTCCTAAAAATATTGCGGATAAATTTTATGAGGATCTGTTGCCAGAAATCGAACTTTATCAAAAATTTTTACATTGTTGAACTGCTCCACTCAAAGCTGAATTTATATTATGGAAAAAAAGATGGACAGATATTGTTTCAGAAGATAGTTTCACGTTATTATCGTCTTCTTGTGGTAGCAACCCGAATACAATCAACATGAAACGTAAAGAACAAATATTTTTACCCGATACAATAATTGATTCTTATGCTGCGAGTCCTGAAGCATTTTATCCGAATATAAAGGTTCTATTGAAAATCTTTGCAACTCTACCAGTGACAACAGCGACTACAGAGTGATCATTCTCTTTTCTGAAGTTACTAAAGACTTATTTACGCTCGACTATGTCTGAAACAAGGCTTAATTGTTTAGCAATGATGTGTATTTCTCGAAATATGGCTGTAAATATTGAGGCAGTGATTGATGAATTTGGAAAATCCAATCGTCGACTGGCTTTTTAGTTTATTGTGAAAATTTGTCGGAAAAACAATTGTTTTGCTTTCATAAATTTAGTGATTTACTATATAAAACGAAATTAAGAATTCGAAAGATTAACCATACATTTTTAAATACTTCACAAAAATTCATAGTAGCTTGTTTGAAAAAAAATTAGAAATCGCCACCCCCTCTCGAAAATCCTGGATCCGCCACTGATTCGCAAATATCTATTATGATGTCTAGCTTAAAATTTGTCGTCTGCGTCGACGATCATTTTTTGGAGCGTTGATTTCGAAACAATCGACGTTGTGCTCCTCACTTTTCAAACTCGATGTGGAATTATTTTTCGAGATTGAAGCATCAGCTACGTCGAACAAACAACTCATCAGAATGCTGGCACAGAACTATTCAAGTAGTGTAATCCCTGATCTATTTTCACGAGAGAGTTGCACATCAATTTTTCTTAGTACTCAGCGCGAGGAAACCCATGAATCTATGAATTGAACAGCACGCGAATTCGATAATGGCTGAACAGTCGCAAGCTGCGGTTGCTAAATTAAAGAAGCGAGTGAAATACGAGCTGTTGGATGAACAATTACAACAGTTAGCTTCAATTTTTCATTTAATCTCAAGCGATTTGTATTTTAAACGAGCAAGAAATCTATTTAATTTTTGATACGAGTGTAGATTTATTCAAATAAAATTATCTTGTTCTATTACTTGACTTTTTTCTTGATACGAGGCTCAACTGTCGGGTGACCGTAATCAGCACAAGAATAAACTACATCTAATTATGTGTCGAAATCTTTTACCAACGAAATAACGCGTCAAGGGGATTGATCACGGATGGATCTTCAATTGTAGATATGAATTTTCGTTTCGATATTCATTACGAGAACAGTTGAATTCGATTTCATCGTTGATCGACGAAATTTCGTTGAGTTACTATCGAAATGTTCCACTTTTATTTATTCAATCAATCGATGATGATAGTCAAATTTAGTCATATCGTTTTTCAGAAAGAATTTCATAGTGTTGTTCATCGTAGGAAAATTTAGAACGCTTTTAAACACAATAACATATCTTGCTTCGCTTTCAAACTGATCATCGATAATGACGAAGTATTTTCAATAGTCAGCAAAACATTTGATTCGTATCTAAACGAAATAAAAAAATGTAATTATAAATTTTCTTCTCTGTACAATACATTTTAAACAGTGATCAACGCTCATTACATGTCAATCATCTTGAACTTCTAAGCATTGAGATTAATATTGCGTTCGATTCCTTCATGAAATTACTTACAGATCTAATGACACGCATAGACCTGGAATAAAACAATGAACAATACACATATGTATTGAAGTAATCAAATATTTTCGATGTTGTGATATTCTTTTATCTTGGTACTGAATGGTGAGAGAAATCTTTTCTTAAGAAGCCAATGATATTTTGACGATGAGAAATTCTCTTTGCTCGATATGAAAAATAAAAAAAATCTTATAAATTCATCTGATCATCATGCTATCGGTTAACTTCAAAGAAATAATTGTTATGATTTTTCTTTGAAGTCAATCGAATAATTCTAAACGAAAACATAGTACTGACATACACTAGAGGTATGTTCTAAAAAAAAGAAACTTCCGTACAATCACCTACGTCGTTTAGAACAATGAACTAATGTTCATATAAATCAAAGCATCATTTGAAAGTTGAATAGACAACATCCGATTAAGAAACTATCAGATAAAGTATGTAATTCTTCATGACGAACACAAAATAAAAATATAATTTACGTGCATAGTTGAATGATTCATCACTTGAATAAACATGAAATAGTTCTATTATTAAATGTACATTTCTACGAGCATCTCACTGATTCATTAGAAAGATTTTGGTTTGTTAGAGTACACCTCTTTTTTTTTTAATTTCAATTACGACAAAAAATAATAGTACTGTAAAATTCTTGATGATGACTAGTTGACACTGTATGAATAATAGAATTAGCATAAAGATTTTAAAAGAAAAAAAAAACGTTTTGCTGTTCAATTAAAATAATTGCTTCTTCTGTTGCTTTAAGTATAAGGATGATCGATGATTGATTGATAGTCATTCGATTTATGTGTAAGTTGGATCGAATGATACTAATTCATTTGATGGTGGTGGTGGTTGTTGTACTCGAGTTATTGTATTTGAATAGATTGAATTCATATGACATACATGTGATAAAGAATCATCAGAATCACGTTCGGATAAATCTATTTCGAATAAAATAATCGAAAAATAATTCTTCTTCTTTTCAATATATATATATCTACCGTCATCAGATGCACCTGTGTCAACTTCATTACTAGCATCGTCGTCGTCGTCGTCATCGTTATCATCATCGTCGTGTTGCATAGTTTGACTTTTGTCAATTTTAATTCGTTTATTTTTTCGTTGATTTGTTCCATCATGTCGAATAGCATTATGCCATCGTCGATGAGAATCATTTTTTAATCGTTTTTCTTTAGCACGACGATTTTGAAACCTTCGAATATGAACCATAATATTAAATATATGTGTATCCCCCGCTCCCTCCCCCTGGATTCTAAATTTCATCTTACCACACTTGTACAACACGCATATCTAAACCAGTTTCAGTTGCTAGTGATTCTCGTATGTGTCGTGCTGGCTTTGGACTTGCATTATAAGCTTGTTTAAGAACTTCAAGTTGTTTTTGTGTTATTGTCGTACGTGGTCGTTTATTTGTATCATCAAATTCTAGAATTATCATATATGCGTCAATAGAACAAAACGAAACTAGAAATAGTGATAATCTCACCTTTACTTTTCAATGTATCATAATCGACTTTACAAACAAGTTTTTGATCATCGAATAGATAGAATTCATCGCCTGTATTCAATTGACGATGACATATAAGACAAGAAAAACATTGTAAATGATAAACAAAATCATTGGCACGTCGTACAACTTCCGATGGTGGAATACCATGACCACACGATGCACATTTTGTACCAAATTTTCTTTCAAAAAAAAACACGAAAGACAACAGAAACAAAAACAAGATTATTTATTCATAGGTTTTGTTTTTAAATTTTTTAGAAATCATTGAATTACTTAAAAAAATCTTCTTTACAATAAACGTTGCCATCTCGAGCATAACATTTATCAAGTAATTTCATATGACATTGAGAACAATTTAAGCATAATGAATGAAAATGATTTTCATTTACTTTAAATATAAATTGATCACATATTGGTAATGAACAAACAGAACAATCATAGATATTAATTACTGTTGAATTATCGACGCCTAGAAAAGCGAACAATTATTTTTATAGTTATGTTTGTCAAAAATGTAACAACGATGTGTGCACACATGACAACTCGAGATTGGAATTGAAAAATTCTATCATCGCTATGCAATTGTCAATCTAAAACTTGCTACTTTTTGTGTACTCAAAAGGTGAGTACACTACTAAAATCGGTCAGTGTGTCCGTCCGGCCGGCCGTTTTTCGATAACTCTTCACAATTACATTCGATTGAGTTGAAATTTTGTGCACAGACTTGTCTGATGACTATCTCGGTTGAGTTCGCAGATGAGAAGGATCCGGCAAGAAATGACTGAGTTATCGAAAAAATTGTCATTTTTCACCAAGCAATCCCTGAGGTGGGGTACACGGATTTTTTCAAAAATACTTTTTTCTCAGAATTATCCACAGCTTATGTAAAGTGACTCAGTTTTTAACGCTGATTCCGAATCTGATATTAGTTTTGAACCAAATCGAGCTTTCTAACAAAACATCGCCTGAATAAGCACAAAAACTGCATCCAGAAAGCAAATGCCTAGATATGTCTGAGATGATCAGTAGTTTTGGAGTTTCCCAAAAAGGTTTACTAAGATACTTCATCCGTGCACACATTCTAGAATGACTGATTTGTCTCATTCACTTTTTGAAGTACACATAACTCTTGGACATAAGTCCGAAGTTTTCACATTTATTTTGTGTTTTGTTCGTATTTAGATGAACACACATTACATTTCTTTTTACTATCCAGTACTGGTCAAGGTTTAGAACATCTTTCATACTATTCGATTGTATCTATTATGTTGATATATATAAGAAGAAGAAAAAAATAGGATGTCATAGAACAGTAGGTAATCTACCTGAATAATTTTCATATTGTTGATGTTTATTTCCCATAAGTTTGTTTGTCTCATTGTGGAGTGTCATGTTTTTGTTGAAATCTTGAAAGGCAATCAGTTGATGTTTCTATACATACCACCACTTATCGATTTCTGTTTCTTTATAATTGAACATGAGCATGAAAAGGTAGAAGCGTATGAGGTTTGATGTTACATTTTTTTCTTATTCTTCTTCTTTTTTGTACCCATTCGTTGATGAAGGAATATACTCACCAATGAGAAAAAATGTTAGAAGAGAAGAGAAGAAAGGAGAAGCCGTACGTGTATTTTTCTATTCTATTCACTTGACACACATCTTTATCTATCTATTCGTTTCATGAAATTGAAGAAGATTTTTAGTCATGCAAACGATTGAATTCATTCACAACGATGATAAGAAATAGATCGGTTCATCATAAATATTCTTTTTTTTTTTGAAATAAAGTATTAACACAGTAGATTATCTGTTGCAATGAAAAGTCTTGTTCATTTAATTTCCCATGAGAATATTATATTCTAAGTTGAATATTGATTGTCGTCGACACAGTCATATTGTCCGATGGCTATGACTTTCACACACATCAGGTCTATTTTTTTCGTCTGTCAACTTGATATTGATCACATTGAAATCAATGGTGACGAATTCTATCATCATTAATATTGTTCACATCTCAATGAACAAAAAAAAATCGATGATAGTCTTATGAAAAGCAAATTTTTCAAACGGTGACAATATTTTTATTTTACTCTCGCTTTCAATCGGATTGGCCATGAAAAAGAATCCTTGAATAATTAATTAGTTAACTGTCTGTTTTAAATTTTCGATGTAATTATTCATAACATGATCGTCAATGACATGTCATTAGAGAAATTTTTTTCAATATACATCATACTTTACTTGTGCTTGTCTATGTTATTTCTTTCGTCATTCAATATGCTAATTGCATCTTTTTATTTGACCATCAAGTGTGAAACGCACATGTAGACTTATGCGAGGAGAGTCAAGTTTCATTTCATTCCTTCACATTCTTCTTGTCAATGTTTTCCACTCGTTTACTTTTATATGATGCTTGCTGGCTACTTGTCAGTTAATCAAATTGTAACGCTTAGGCAAAAGAAACAGTATATGAACAGAGTAACATGTCATCTGAAGCTTATCTAGGTGAAATATAAAATGAAGATAACGTATATCCTTTCCGTAGGGTATATGAACTACTTGTATTCATTCGAATGAATCCATACAATAAGCATTGTATCCTTTTCCTTTTTCTTTTGCCGAACATCATTTACTTAGACCATTATGTTAATTAAATAATGACAATCTGACATGAGTATGTGACACGTTAGTCATAGAGAAAAAGAAATTCTCATTTCAACCATATGAAGACGAGTATTTTTGACATCTGAACTGTTTGATTGTCTATCGGTCGAACAAGGATGACATTGTTCAAGAGAAGAAAGATTTTCATGACTAAATATAGATTGTAGTAAGTTAAATCGTGATTCACATTTTTAATCTCATGACAATTGCACGAGATTTTTCTCATTCTTATGAAATAGAGTTGTCAAATTCTTCGATAAAAACAAAAACGACTTGAAAAAAAAATATCACAGTGTTTTTTACCATTTGAACTTGTTTGCACGGAAAGACTTTATTAGAAGATGAAATTAATTACTCATGATTCAATAGATGTATATGAGTGAATGGCAAATTTCTGGTACCGTTAATGTTTTAGTCGTATTTCGCTTCTTTGAACCGATTTGTACAAATGTTTTGCACATTATGGCAACTATAGTATCCCGCACTAGTGCAACAAATATCAGCCGTGTAGTTATAAGAGAAATATGATAAGAAAGTGGTTGCAGTTCTATCATTGAAATAGTTCGTCATATGCTGACTGTACTTAAAGAAAGGCAATTCTTTAAGACACGAAGTTATTAGAAGAAGTTGTGTTTTATTAATAAATTTAAAAATTCAGCAGATGAAAAACTGTGCACATAGATTTAAAAGTTACATCTATGTGTGCAGTTTTTTATGCTGAATATAATCGAACACTTTTCTGATTGTTTGACACCAGAATAAATAAATAGAAAAAGCAAAATTAATTGAAAACGAAAGAATTTTGTATACCCACTACAAGACAAAGCATTGAATTTTGTTTCAAATATCAAATAAATGTGAAAACTTCGGACTTATGTCCGAGAGGTATGTGTACTTCAAAAAGTGAATGAGACAAATCAGTCATTCTAGAATGTGTGCACGGATGAAGTATCTTAGTAAACCTTTTTGGGAAACTCCAAAACTACTGATCATCTCAGACATATCTAGGCAATTTTGTTTCTATATCCAGTTTTTGTGCACTTGAAACCTTTTTGCAGCCAATGTTTTGTTAGAAAGCTGCGATTTGGCTCAAAACTAATATCAGATTCGGAATCAGCGTTAAAAACAGAGTCACTTTACATA
>OENT01000642.1:60051-83832 GCA_900239685.1 Rotaria macrura
TGTACCCCACCTCAGGGATTGCTTGGTGAAAAATGACAATTTTTTCGATAACTCAGTCATTTCTTGCCGGATCCTTCTCATCTGCGAACTCAACCGAGATAGTCATCAGACAAGTCTGTGCACAAAATTTCAACTCAATCGAATATAATTGTGAAGAGTTATCGAATAAACGGCCGGCCGGACGGACACACTGACCGATTTTAGTAGTGTACTCACTTTTTGAGTACACAAAAAGAAATTTCTACAAGTAGAAAAGTGTTGAGAAATTTTTGTAGCATACTGCTGGCATCTATATATATCTATATAATGTTATGTTTCTCTGTGCCGGATCAAAGGATAAGGTTGCTAAAATCTCCTAGAGCTTACTAGATTTATGCGTCACTAACCTTAGGTTTCTAGAGTGTTCTTGAACTTTCACTGAGGGCCCTATGGACACCTAACAGATTAAGGTTACAGATGAAGCCGGATGCTGCTATGTTCCTAGAAA
Source organism: Rotaria macrura (assembly GCA_900239685.1). Taxonomy (NCBI): domain Eukaryota; kingdom Metazoa; phylum Rotifera; class Eurotatoria; order Philodinida; family Philodinidae; genus Rotaria; species Rotaria macrura. The sequence continues at coordinate 60,539 of OENT01000642.1, forward strand.
GTTCTAGAAATAAGTAAACTCTTTCTGAATGTTATAAAGTCATCTAGAATTTTCTGTAACCTCTGATAAAGATCTAGTACTTACTGGATTTTGTCCAAGACACTGTAGAACCTTCAGTGACCATACACTATGCACGATCGAGAATATTTTCCAAGGCTTTCGGATAGTTTACAATGTTATTACTTGTCAATGGTACCAAAAAATTGAGATTCACTCGTATCTTTTATTTATAATTAATTATTTTGTTTGAGTTTATCTAAGCCTTTTTGTGAATTATCATTGTGAAATTATAAATTGTATACAATTTCGCGTAAAGATAATCAACCAGCATTCATTCGTTAGATGAAAAACAAAAAAAAACTCGATTCTAGCATTTGATATATCTATTCAATCAAGTTTTATAAATATAATTTTCTTGAATTGTGATTTGTCACAAATGTCATGGATTGATTCGTATTTCACTTCTAGAATCCAAATACTCTGAGGTCATGTCTTTCATTTAGACACAATAGTTTTAAATACAGTTCTATTAACAAAAGTTTAATCAATGACAATGATCGAACTATGATTTAGTCATTTTAATATTGGTAGTCTTGAAAATATATTTCATGTCTGATTAATATTTGACAAATAGAGTGCCTTCGTGGTTTTTTATGTATTCATCTAGAATGCAAGTTGGTATACTTAGCTTAATTAAAAACAACGGGAAAATGTCATACAAAAAAAAAAAACTTTTTTGTTCTTCAAATTTTTCTGTCTGTGTGAAGAATTTGATTAGTAGACTAGATTTTTATTGTGTACACAATTCATTTTAGATCAATGAATGAAAAATATCGACATCGTACAATGAAACATATTGTTCGTTGTAAATCTTTTGATAGATATTTTATAAGTCAAAAGAATATTGAAAATCATGTATTCAACCATACCATAATTATATATTACTAATTTCATTGATTTTTCTCTTGTAAAACTGAGATTCACATGTTTTTTTTTCTATAAAATAATCGGATACTTCTATTTTTCTTCATATTCCGATTTGGCAGCACTTTCTGTTTTTCCTCTAACGATTCTCAATTCTACTTTGCATACATTTTCTTTTTCTTTTTAAATTAATAGAAAAGTATTCTAAATTGAAAACGCACGCCTCTATAACTCTATCAAAAACTTCAGAAATATCACTAAGAGAAAAGAAGACCGACAATTCGATTATCACTCTTTCTATCATTGAATCCATTGTAGTATTCTATTGAATGAATTAATATCTATACACATTTGTTTAAGTGCACTTATCACAATGATTAGTATAAATGAAAAAAACATAAGAGTAAGTATATAATTAAACTATCGGAAACTTGAAGTGATATCAAATTTCTCATCTAGTACAATAAATGAAAGACTTCTTCATTTAAATTGACTATTTCAAAACAAGTCTTATTGATGTTTCGACGAAGAAGAAGAAGAATAGACGAGAACTCATCTTTCTTTTTGTCATGAATAGAATCTGACAAAATAATTTAACCTCTATTGATGTAACAATAATACAAAAACAACCATGGAAACACGCTATAGTTCACTAGCTCGTAACTAATGATAGAGCATTGTCTTTCGTCATGACGAGAAGAACCATATTGACTTGAGACAATTTGCTTGTTCATATATATATATATATGTATGTATGCGTTTTTCTTATATTTTATAGCATTGGAAAAAGAAAAGAACGGAAAATGTTCTAATATGTATCCTGTAATTTTTTTTCTTCTTGTGACGCTATTCAATAGTTTTAATTGAGCAAGATTCGAACAGAATCGATAGAAATCCTCTCATATATTTTTTTCTTTTGTTGATTTTCTTCTATTCTTTGGCTACGATCTTTCGATATTGCCGACAAATGACATTGACTTTAGTTGTCATTAGACATTTCTTTCTTTATTATTCTTCATTCTTTCAATAACGGTAATAATCCATTCCTATTAGTCTTATACGACTTCTACACTCTTCATGGAATCATGCGAAAGACTAAATTGCATACTGAAAAAAAGAGAAGAAAAAAAAAAAGAAGAAACTTCAATGAAAATTCTTTCGTAAGTCATATCGTTTGTCTATGGGTCCCGGCGCTTTTTTTTTCTCTTTTCTACTCGATAAGAATCGATGAAACTTTCCTTTCTCTCTTTATGGTTCTTAATGGTTCATCCGTTTGATTGTATAAGTACATATGGTTATGAAAAAAAAAAACATCGTAGTAATCATTTAGAAATAGATTGTCAAGGTTTTCTTTTTTTTTTTTATGAATGTCATCATTTATATGTTGTCAATAATCGTAGAGAAATATTTATGTTCAACATTAAATAAATAAAACAAAAACTAATTTTGGTTACATTATTTATTTTTTTTTTGTTTTCTTCATCAATAGTTTATTCAATCCTGCTCATTAATGAATTTAACATTATGAGGAACAATGAAATGGTTTTTTTCACATTCTAAATCATATTTCTTTATAACAATATGTCTTCTAACTACGATCAATTTTCCATCGTTCATTTATTCATCAGATAAATCATCATGTTCACCTTATTTATTTTCGACTGATATTGATATTCATACAAAACATGAATATGTTCAACCATGTCCTGTGTCAATACCTTGTCGATGTTTATGTGATATTGACAATCGACGTTTGTGGATCGATTGTTTTCATCGACAATTAAAAGTTCTACCAAGTTTAAACAACATACCAACGAATAATAGTGTTATTGAATGGAATGTTGATTTAGCATTTAATTTATTTGATAGTTTAAATCGATCGGCATGGATACCGACTAATATTCATATAGGTCATTTAATTTTCTCAGGTTCACTTGCTTATGATCTTATCGTACAATTAAATTTAAGTCATAGAAATTTAATTAATACATGGACCAATCAAGAACATTTGACAATTATCAATGATGATGAATGGAATCAACTTCCTCATGACTACGGAGATGATAATGATAATGGCGATGAAAATACCTATTCAATATTGCAACCATATCCTGAATATATACGTGTTCTTACTGAATTAACATCACAATTACACGATGAAACTAAACAAATCAAACATTTTGCTCTATCACTTGCCGGAGAACCATCATCAGTTTCAATTCTTTATCTTGATCATAATACACTCGATAATTTACCTATTGAAGCTTTATACAATGCAACAAGTTTATATGAGCTATATTTATCCTACAATAATATAAATTCTTTACCGGCATATGCATTTGGATTTTCTCATCGTTTAACACGACTCGATTTATCACATAATCATATATCATCATTAGATAATTTAACATTTGATCGACATCCAAATGCATTTGCTGGACCGTTTCTCATCGATTATCTTGATTTATCACATAATCAAATAACATTTTTACAACCACGAATATTTTCGTATCTTGTTAATTTACGTTTTTTAAAATTAGAACATAATCAAATAAGTTCATTATCAACACAGTTATGGACTGGTCTTTATCGTTTGAAATATCTTGATTTATCACATAATCATATTGAAAACTTTTCACAAGCTCTCTATAGTTCTTATCTTCAAGAATTGAAACATTTAAAAATAACATCAAATAATATCACACATTTAGATTCATGTGAATTCTTATCATTAAAATCATTGAACAAACTTGATCTTAGTACGTAAGATTTCTTCATCTACTTTATTGTTTATTGATAGCAAAGAGAGAAAAGAAAAGGAAATAATCGAACATCGATTTCCTCAATCATAAACATGATGTGAATGCGACATGTCAGAATATTTTACATATTAGATTTGATTCATGACTATGATTAGGTTATCTCTTCATTACTGATCGAAATTTCTTAGATTTTCCAGTTGAGTTATAAAACATAACCGATATTGAGAGTTCGAAGCCAATGTGTCTTCAACGATATCGAATAGTAAAGAAAATTTTTCTCTTCTCTATTCAGGTGGAAATGATCTTTCAAGTTTTGATACATGTGCTTTCTATGGCCTTTCTCATACAATATCTCATTCTTCGTTACACATACATTTACGTTCAAATAATCTTGAAACTCTTCATCCATGTACATTTATGAATTTTGCACGTTCAACAATACACATTGAAAATAATCCATTGATATGTAATTGTTCATTTAATTATTTATTACACGATCGTAAATCTATTGCTTATACGGGTAGAGAATGTCGTGGATTTGCCTATCGACCGCAAACACAACTATCTTCACCTGCCATTCGTAAAATGAATAAAATAACGGGAAAAAAATATGTAAATAATTCCAATACATGTCGAAATGCATATAAATATTACAATAATCTATGTTCTAAACTTGATTGTACAAGTTTATGTTTACCAAATCAACGTCTTATTATTCAAATTACAACAATAACAACACCGAATACAACGACATCTAAATTTCAACGAACATATTTTGTATTTTTAATCAGTTTATTGTTATATGTGATAGTAGAAGACAAACTATTTTAGTTTTGTAATGATGGTGATAATCGTTTACCAACAAAAACATATTTCCATTTTAAATAAATAAATTCATTGCTCGTCTTACAGAACTTTTGATCAAATGTTGTACAATTAGAAACCTATATGATATTTCTCGTTGGAAACGTGCGATCAACAATTATTTCTTATATTTTTTTTTGCATGTCAACAATGTTAAAGATAAATAATTGCTTTTCTTGACGACGCTATCGAGTAAATACTTTACTGGAAAGAAATAAACGAACAGCACATGTATTCCGAAAATAACTGAACAAATATTGAATCTTTATATCGATATAGGTAAATAAGAAGGAAAATCTCGATTACTCCATCGGTCCACTCTGAATTCATCGTATGACTGTTACTTATTTTTCTTCTTTTTCTTTCTCAATATTTCCCAAGTGAGTTTTTCTTTTATTCTACTTTTGATGAAAAAGCATACAACAAATGAGAAAAAGAAGTTGAAAATTATTCTCGTATACTTTCCTTTTTGTTATTCTATTAAAAGGAGAAAAACATATTTCCTTTTCAAAAAGAAATAAAAACCAAACACAAAGAACACGTAACAGAATCTATCGAGTGAATTATTAGTATTGAGAGTTGATGATGACAACTGCTGAAGAAGAAATACGTCGACGTCTACTTGATGTTTCAACTGAACCTGATGAATCGTTACCATTTCATGGTCGTGTTCGATTAGCTCGTAGAAAAAAATCTGATCCATGGTATATTAAAGCAGTTGAAGTAAACAGATCAATGTTGTTTTTTCTTCATCATGTTTCCTGTTTATTCATATCGTAGGGTCTTCTACTTTGTCTTGCACTTGGATTACTCTATGCAACATATTATCATTTCGAACATGTTCACTTTCATGTCAATCGTTTTTATGCAAATTTAGGATACAAAGAAGCACAACATAATCTTGGTCATAGTTATATGCATGGTAAAACATTCAAATACGAACGATGAAAGCATTGTTTTACTTTGATAAAGGTGTTGGCGCTAAACATCATGCAGAATCAGCCGTATATTGGCTTAAACAAGCATCAGATCAAGGTCATGGTAAAGCTCAATATAATCTAGCTATATCTCATCTACGAGGTTTTAATACTGGTCTACAACCAGGGTATGTTTGTAACATAGTAAAACTTCATTTGTTTACATATCAGTATTTCTCTTTTCGCTTAATATTTAGTGAAGCACGTAAATTAATTGAACAAGCAGCTGAAGCTGGTGTACCCGAAGCTCAAAAAACATTGGAAACAATTTGTGCACAAGGTGGTTGTGAAATCTAAACATAGACACTTTCGATAAATTCTTTTTATTTTATTTTTTGAAAAACAAATAAACAGAAAGAAAAACAATAGAACGAAAATCTTTCGTATTTTTCAAGATTTAAGTTTAATGCCACGTTTAATACCAGCACGAATACCAGTCGGCTCACCGACATATCTATCTTCTTCTGTTCGTGCTGTTGGCACACGACTTTTACGTTTAACTAATGCTCGTGCATATTTATTGCGATGATGTACACGTGGATTTCGATATTCTTTTTTACGTTTTATCGTTAAACCTTTATTCTTTTCGATTTCATAGGTGATACCACGTTTTTGTAATTTTTCTTCATTGGGTTCAATTTCTATTTCAGCATTGAGTTTTTCTTTTCTCTTCATCATACGTTCACGTAGAGATGGTTTAGTAGTAGTACCATTCTAAAATTAGAAAACAAAAACGAATTGAATTTGTAAACATGTCAAATTTTCACTTTACAACTAACACTCAGATGAAAAGCTAAACATCTATTGAGATCATTAACTGCGAAAAGTGATGACGAAGATTCAGTGAAAATAAATGTAGCGAAACTGAACGAACACTAGAGATTATGTAAATGTTATTAATTCATTCCTATTCAATTAAACTGCATAAAACAGTGAACTGATATTCTCAATCTCGATCACAAGTACGAAAACGTGTCCCCGTACGCTACTGTATTTTTCAGAAATAGTCAGTCATTTGAACATGTTTCCTCTTTATGTAAGACATACAGATTCATTTTCTTCAATGAAAATACATAATATCTCTTCACTAGTATTTTTTTCGTCGGAATTCATCCTTACCGTTGCTTTATTTGGCAATGAAATTCCATTTCTCATGACAAGATGTGGTTTTGATTGAATACCATTTACTTTTGACATTGACGATTGATTGTTTTTAGTTTTCTTATCTTGAAGCAGTTCACATATTTTTAATAGATCTGGTTTCATCGTTTGAAAATCTTCATCAACTAATTGACATAATTTTCTATATTGTTCAATATCATTGACAATCGGATGTTTCGATATATTTAAATCGATGGATTTCATCATTAGATATAAACTTAAATATGAACAATATGTAAGATAAAGTTCCATGATCGAAAGAACGAATTGCCATCCTGAATAGGAATGAAATTCTTCTAATGATGATGTATCAATAACAAGTTGTATAAATGGTAAAAGATATATTTTAAGATCATCGAATATATTTTTAAATTCTTTACATAACGGTTCTAATTCTGGTGATTGATCACGTATTAATTGTAATCGTTCGTTTGAACTTAATTCAAGAAGATTATCTGGTAGAATAATATGACGTTGCAATGATTGTTCATCAAGATTTCTATCCAATGATGTTGTTGATGATTTCTGTTGAAATAAATCTAAGCCGAAATCAGTTTTTTCTAACATATCATAGTATCGTTTTTGAATTCGTACAGCTTCTTGTTCTTCTAATTTAGCATCGTCATCATTAACATTTGCATCTTCGTTATAAAATACTTTTCGAGATGTTCCCCATGAACCACCAAGATCTTCATCGAATTCTCCTTCATCGTCATCGTCATCGATTTGTTGATAATCATTGTCATCGTCACTTACCATAGAATCATCATCATCGAATGCAAGTACTTCATTTTGGTTATTATTATCATCAGAATCATTATTATCCAATGCCCATGAAACACTTTTCTTATTTTTTAATGATTTTTTATTCGTAGTTTTTGATAGTGCAGTTCGAAGATTTTCATCACGTTCTTTATAAAATGTATCTATTTCATCATCACCATCATCAAAACCATGATCATCGTCGCTATCATGTCCATTCGATAATAATACATCTTTATTATTCTTTTGTTTAGATCGATTATTTTTCTCCGATGATTGTGTCGGTTTTTTACGAGTCTTACCCATGGAAAACAATCTGAAATGAACAATAAAGTAATCAAAAACACGATTTCTAAGTAATCTCACATCTCATTCGAAGATTTCTGTTATAGAAATGATGAGTATCATATAAATTTCAATGGTGATTGATGATTCGAAGAGAGTTTTCAATAGTACTGTTCATGAAAATTGAATTTCAATGTAAGACGATATTTCATAATATTTACAAAGATCTAAATACAGTCCTGATGACTTCAACACCAATCATTCATTGGAAATCGTCTCGATCGATAACTTATGCTACGAAAAAATGCAACTCTCCGAAAATGAGATTGATGAATCAAAACCTACTCGGTCCTCGTATCAGAATTCTTTCTTGTTTTCTTCTAAAATGAAACAATCCATAGAATTGTAGATAATTGATTATTTCTCTGATTCGAGAAGTTTTCTTTTTCTTTTCTTTTTAATGTTTTTTTTTGATGGACAGTCGAATCGACAAAACAATAACACACACACAAACACAAACAATGCAAGAATAAAAACAACAGAGACGTCTATGTTCTTTATAAACTGTTATATGTATGAATATGTGTGTGCTTATTTGCTGCATGTTTAATCTTCATCGGCATCTTCATCAGCGGTACCTTTTTCTCCCTTTTTCATGTTTTTTCGTTTAACACGACCTAAATAAAAACAAAATTTAAATAATATACCAATAACTTGAAATGGCAATTAAACAGACCTGGTCGACCACCACTGGATAATGGTGAACGAAGAGCAAAATCGATATGTTTTTGTGAATCAAGTCGAACAATAAATGATGGAATATTAACAACTTGTTTTCGTACACTAACAAAATAGAACAAGATAGATTTTTGTTTTTCATTTTCATGTTATCATACCGAATATGTCGTTGACGAATGAGTACACGTGCATGATGAATACTTTTAGCAAGTGCAAGTCTCAATAGTTGTGTTTGAAGACGACGTTCTAAGAAATCTTCAACTTTCAAACCCAACACGTAATCGAGTTTCATTTTCGATTCATCGAGTACACCAATACGAACAAGTCGACGAAGTAAAGCATTACCTTCGAATAATCGTTTTGGCTCTTTTTCGTCAAGTGTAAGTAATTCACGAGCAGCTTTACGAATCTTGGCCAATGTATAACGTACGCGCCATACTTCACGTTTATTTCTTAAACCAAATTTACCAATAAGTTCAAGTTCTTGATCGAGACGTTCTTTTTCATATGGACGCCGCGGTGTTGAATATGTTTTATTATATACCAGCGGTACACGCGGCATATTTACCTAATAGAATCTAGAAGAATATAAATATTCGAAATTTCATATCGGTCTATATCACAAAAGCGAAAATTCAAGTAACAAATAAACAATCTATCTATATTCAGTATATTACTACCGTACAGATTCATTCTGATTGGCCAACCAATAAATTTATTTTATTTAACATAAACTTCTCATTGTGAATGTTTTCTTAACATAGAAATTATATATTTTTTTAAATAGAACTAATTAATTAATATAAATTGTAAAGAAAAAGCTTCTTCATCTACTTAGAGGACAAGCAACAGGATTGGATGAATACATGGCCAATCAGTATATACATGTTCTGTATGTAGAAAACGAATGGAAAAAAACAACAAACGTTTTATTCTTTTTCTCGATATAGAACTAACACAAAAATGTTTAATAGATTTTATTTTAATAATATTTAATCAATATTGACTAAGTCGAGGATGGTTCTTTAACCATTTTCGGATATCAGCCATTGTTCGACAATCTTCAATCATAGATTGAGCACGTTTTTGTACAAATGAATGACGATATAAAGAATTCTTTTCAATTTCATTTATATTTATATGACGAAATTGTTGTGATAATGTATCTTCTTCAATAATAACTGATTGAATAATTGAAGAAAGAATACGACTAGCATTTATTAATGGAATGTATTCTCCACCTAAAAATAAACTTATTCATCAATGTAACATAAACATAGTAGAAAATACTCGACCTGTATTTTTAGCTAATGCACTATAAAAATCATCGCATACAATGACACTAGGTTCAATACCAATAATAGCTAATGTGAGATTTTCTTTGATAAATTCATCGGACATTGTCCAAAGATCATCGGTAGCACATGGACAATCATTCGTTTGTGTATCGGATGTATTATCAGTTAGAAGACCACATGGAGGACCACCGGTTATCATTATAATAAGTTTTTCGTGCCATCGATCATTAACCTAACATTTCGAAAACAATACTTGACTTTGTCGATCGAATGAGTTCGACTTACATTTGAACGCCATTCAAGTTTTAGAGCTTCACGAAGTGCATCACCTGACATACACATAACACATGAATGTAATCAAGAGGAAAAAACTAGCGATTTTCGTTGTCTATCTTACTTATAGCTCGAGTTCCATCTTGACTACCTCCTTCAGCTTGAGTATTATTAAGCCAACTTTGAAATGTACTTGCTAAATGTGTAAATGGATGTATAATAGTAATCCAAGTGTCATCGCGTGATCGAAATTCGATTAATGCTAAACGAATATCATTTTTATTTTGAATGATGGGTTCAATGATCGAAGATATTCGTTCTCGAACTTGACAAAAAGCAGAAGCAACGGATGATGTACAATCGAGACATATTGCAATGTCCATGGATGTCTCCATTTGTTGTGAAATCAAATGTGAGCCAATGTGAAATGATTTTTTTTCTTAGTTACATTTACTTTACCAACTTTTTATATTCATGATAGATGGACGGGAGAGAGAGAGAGAGTGAAGGAGCGACAGAAAGGAGAACACAAGGGAGCACGAGAACGAGGGAGAGAGAGAGAGGTAATATAGATCACATATTTTCTAGTGTCGAAAATACATGTTTGTCAAAACATCGTGGCATCTTTTTTTTTTCTTTTCTTTTCTGGGGTCAAGACAAAAATAACTAGTGAAATTTCTATGTGCATGTAGTATGTATGCATGCAATCAAGTCTAAGAGAAAGAAAGGAATACATTTTTTCATGTATTATCTAATGCACATGATGAAAATATCATTGGATAACGTTTAAATTGATTTATGAATGTGACGAATTACTCGTATTGCTTTACGACTTCGAGTACTGAATCATAAACGAACAGTATGAAATTGAGAACTTCCGAATTATTAAGACCCTCCAGTTGATTATCTTTCTAGTTAGCTTTTGTTTTGAGATGAATCAAGGTTACCATAAGAATACAGAGATTAAACTAACTCGTTCATCATAGAATTTAGAAACTCTTTCTTTGCAAATGAATTCTACCAGTAAAATATTATTGTATTTCAACTTATGAATTTCAATAGTTTTAGTTTACGTGCGGTGCGAAAAGACTAGAGCTATTTTGAAATAACATTGAAAACAAGAAGTTTTCTCAATGTATTCTTTTTCAGAAAGGTATGGATTTTGATCAAAACGAAAATGAATTGATAGTTCTTTCTTTTTAAATCAAAATCGATGCTCTTTACTATACTTAACAGATCGAAATAGTTACAGGATATTAGCAAATGCCGAATATTAAGAGCGCTCTCAAAGTGAATGAGATTACTTTTGCGAGGGGTTGTTCTTATTGCTATACATATTCTTCAGTTAGTCAATCTCAAAGTAAACTGTTGACGAATGGTTCAGATATTTTTGATCACACGTTGCTTTTTGAAATCGTTCCGATGTCAGTTTGACAAAAAACAAATCAGATATTCATAGAGTCCAACTCTCTCTTGATTAAGTTTACTTTTCTAGATAATTTCAAGCGCTTGAAACAGATATATACGGTAGTTAACTTAAAATTAAAATGTCGGACTGATTGACTCAATTCAGGACTTGATGAGAATATCTTACGATATTCTTTCGTCTGAAGAAAGTTGTCTAAACGCAACTGTTTGGCATAGTGGGTGTATATTCCAGATTTTTCTCATCTTGATCTGCTTAAACTCTACTAAACCTTTTTGTTTATAATTGATTTCAATTCATGTTTCGCTCATAGATGGTTGATTCTAAATGTTTATGGATAATTGTTAAGTTACATTGACTCAACGAAATTTGATATCCTATTGATATCGATCAATATTTTTTATGGATAAATGATCACCATTAGTTATATCATCTTAAAACAGAAGTAGAAAATTTCGTAAAAAAAATAGTCACCCTCTTAGTCATTTTCTTCTCGTACTAATTTTCAAATACTTTGCCATCCATCTGATTCACCTACCTATGGTAATTTTTCTTCATGTAGCATATCAACAATGTTTTCTATTTGACAGAAAAAAATGACTCTAAAAATCGCAAGTACATTTGACTTTTGTATTAATCTTTCCTTCAATATCCTTTATTAGTTGGTTATGGGTTACTACAATTAATTCAAGTTGTTCATATTCGTAAATCAAAAATAACTTTTCGAGCTAATCTCTTATCGAACATTTCGTAAGCTTTTACTGCGTCTGATAAACTCATACGATGAGACACGAAGGTTTTGAATTGATCTTGCTTCGCTGACAACAGTCGTAGTGCTTCGGGGAATAAATCTCGAACTGGACATCTTCCAAATTGTAGACGTAGATTCTTTTCATAAGCTTGAGGACCACTGAACGGTAAAGCATCTTGTTGTACACCAACAGAAGCGAGAACACCCCATGGGCGAATGAGGTCGTATGCCATTTGTAAGGCATCAGCATGTCCGACAACTTCTAGAACAGCATCAGCTCCTCTGCCTTCAGTTACATTTTTGATGGCACCTACAGGATCATTATTGAGATTGATTGGAATGGCACCATGTTTCTTGGCCTCCTCTGTAAATAAACATTCAGTTTAATCTTCATGGTTCAGAACTACGTGGAAAAAGAAACAAAACTAACCCAAGCGTTCTTCAACACTATCGACTGCATATACGATTGGAAAACGATCGCAAGCTGCTGTCACAGCACACAAACCAACAGGTCCACAGCCAATAACAACTACGGTTAGATTTGGATCTTGACGCTCCTGTTCGTTGAGTAACAGCCACGCATTCTTTGCAGCGAAATAACCGGTAGGAAAAATATCCGCCATGAGAAATGCAAGATCATCAGGAATATCCTTCAGCGCCAAGAACGCAGTCGTATCTTAACAGTGCAACAATGTTCTTAGTGTTACGTACAACAAAAACTTAGATGATTGATGACTGTAACCGATACATAAGCACTAAAACTTTCAGATTTCATAATATCCTATATGAGACGAATCGTGGACCCTACATCTCTTTGTTATTTGATTTTTACAATTACTTATGAAATATAATGCTTACCAGCAAACGGAATTCGTACGTATTCGGCTTGACCACCGTCGAGCAAAGGCGTTCCAAATACTTGAGATCTAATACATCGCGATGTAAGTGCTTTTGCACAATAGAAGCAATTGCCACATGATATAGAAAACGGGACAATAATTCTGTCACCTTTCTTAAAATTTTTGACATCAGCTCCAGCATCAATTATTTCTCCAACGAATTCATGACCCTATTGACGGAAAATAGTTAATGAACTAAATTGAAAAATGAAAAGTTTCTATTTACCATGATGACATCGGCTGGACTGTATTCATGTCCTCGATAGATATGTAAATCGGAGCCACATACGGCAGTTACGTGAACTTTCACGATCACGTCCGTAGAATCCTTACACGTTGGAATAGGACGAATTTCAACGACAATATTTTGCACACCTTTAAATACGACAGCTTGCATGATACTCGAAGATATCTAAAGAAAATGATGTATTTTTTCAAATGACTATAGTTTCGTGAAAACAGAAGTCACTTATAAGTTTGCATTAGATTCAGCCTACTAAATGAAAGTTGTAGTTAGATAACTACGTATTTTAAAAAATAACAACAAATGCTGATCTGTGTATTACGGTATACAATAATAAGGATAAAGCTTTCAACTATGAGTTCTTCAAATTTCATGGAGCAATGTTACGTAGTTTAGATGCATGCAGATCTTTTCGTCTTCGTTATCAAGGTACCACTATCGTACTTCAAATTTCACTGTCGATGCAATTATTTTGAATAGAATGTAGATGGTAATCAATGTTTGATACTTATATTAGAATGTTGACTTCTAGGAAATGCTTGATTCGTCCTTCGCGCTCAATAGTTTTATCATTATGGTTTTCAAAGACATCTGAAAGAACTTACTTAGTTAAAATTGAGTATTGAAGAAAAATGGTTGCTTAGAGTTCTTTCGTGTGGTCTCAGTAAAAATTCTAGTTGTTTTAATATCAATTTTACTAACCTTCGTAATAACAAGGTGGCTCGTCTCACTCTATCTTTCGTATGAAAACGATAAGATAGCAATTATCATGTCACACGAAAATAAGTTATCTTTACTGTAGTTTTATGTGTAAATCTTTCTAGCTCTCATGCATTTTCATGAGATTGCTTCTTTCGAATAGACAGTCAACTACCACCCAGGGGTGCTATCGATTTTCAACGAGCATGATTGTCATCTTCAGTCAATGATATCTTTTAGGCTTTCGTTTGAATCTCAATATTCAATGATTTCGAAACAAATTTTCTCATTTAATATTGCACTTTTTAGATATGAAGAGTGCGAAGATTTTATTCATGTTTTCTGTTAGCTATTTTATGTGCTTTGAAACTATTACTGAGATGTGATCAAGCTCATTTTCACATATCCATTAGTCGTGCTTTGAATACACTGATTTATCCAAGTACAATTGAGGGAAAATCATGATGTCATCCACAAATGAACTCAATCAACCCACAACTAAATCATAAACAGGAATCAAATGGTTGGAAATATGCGAAGTTTGTCAAAAGTTAAAAATCATTCGAAAATCCTCTCAGCTGATCATAAATAATGGGTGGGGAGGTGAGTTTGGGTGCTCTCTTGAACGATAATGAGAGCCCGTACACTGTAAAATAGAAAATAAATTATACAGAAAGAAAAAGGATATTCAAGGAATGCCTATATGAATTCTGTAAAGGATTTTTAATTTCTTGAAAGTAAGATATTTATGAAGATTGAAATAAGCAATTCGATTTTCAAATTAGAAAATTGGAAGTGAATTCATATAGAAACTCCTAGAAAGAACCGATGAAGGTTTGCACACAAAATGGATCTAGATAAAAATTACTTCAAAATAGCATCTAAAATTGGATTTCATATTGCTCTGTACAAGAATAAAGGATTCTGAACTCTTTCAAACCATCTTTCAAGCACTTCCACGACTTTTGCAACCGTGACATTAGTATTATCAATTCCACAAGGTTATTTACAAATTCACCAAAAACATACTCTCAGGGGAGATACAGCCTTCTGAGAGCTGCGAAATCCTCACAAGACATATGAAGCAAAATTTGGTGTACTCGTAAAATTTCTAAGACCACACTATCGAAATTCCATGAGAAAACTAATCGACGCCATAGTATGATTCATATGATCTGGACTATCCCTATTGATGCCGGCTCCATTTTTTCTGCACAGTTAGAGATTTCCCAGATGGTGTGGATGTGAGTGCCAGTTTCGCTGAAGAGAAGAGTCACAAAGTTACAGCGACACCCATAACTTACCCTTCAAACTCTTTGTAGCTGATAGGAAGAAGATATTTTGCCAGGTACATCAAATTCAGATTGGAAATGATTGGAAGTTTTATTTTCGTGTAGAAAAATGTTCAAAATGATAAGTGGTTAGTGAAAAAGATTAAAAAGATTAAATAAGGACAAGGATATAGAACTGTAGCACATATGTGTTGGTAGTTGCTAATTACATAGAGCTGTCAGGAGATTATTAATTGTCATTCTAAGCAAGAATCCTGGCTTTTCACAAAGTATTCAGAGCGTTGATCGTTATCTCGGTGATCTCATTTCAGCAATTTGTCTATAAGCTTGTGCAATTTGGCTTGCACTGGTCAAGTTTTTCATCGTGCCACGCATCGCGTTATTAATCTGGGTTAATGTTGCCCCTCCACCTAATGCTACTGTCCAAAATTCCTTTATTTCTGATCGTAAACGATTCAGCTCATCAATCTGTGTTTGTGGATATCCTGCTTCACCATCACTCATGAAGACAACAATTGATTTCAAAGCAGTGTTTCTGTTTCCTTGTTGCATCTCTCTTAACTTGTCGATCACCAACTGAAACGCTGGGCCGAATTCTGTGCCACCACCTGTGAAATTAATACTTCCCGTATTAACATTGTTCATTGTCTGATTGGCACAAAAGATTTTTGCAGTATCATCGAATGGTATAATAGTAATTCTGTCATTTGGCCCACCATTATTCTTTCTTGCAGTAACTAGAATATTTACACCTTCGAGTAACTTTTTCCAAGGTTCTCCACCCATTGAACCCGATTTATCTAATAGTAAAATGTAGTGGAATGATTCTGATGCGGGCACGCGTACTCTCGGTGTATTATTCATAACGAATTTCATACCGTACTTTTTACAATAATGTTCACCAACGCGTTGCCATACAAACATGAACTTCTGTTTCAGGGTCTTGCTGTTCTCCGCTCCATATGGATTCCTATCGAGATTCCATGTTTGATATTTTGGCAATATTTTAACTTCTCCCCATGGTCTTGCTATTCTAGATGGGTTATTTTCCTCTGGAATGTAATAATCAGAATCTTCAATTTCATTACATTGCTTTAGACTTGGTTCTTGGTTGTCTTCGAACATTATGCCGAAAAATGCCCGCAATGCATGACCACTGGTACAAGCATGTCTATTATTAGACGAGCCTAGAACAGTCAGAGAGCTGCATGTCGAAAAGGGAACAAACGGAAAAAGAAAATCGAAGAGCATTGCTCTTAGTAGCAAAAAATAGAGATATGAACCCGGAGCACCAGGGAAAACGACCAGGAAACATTATATAAGTATATTTGAGTACGAAAATTACAGGCTTGAGAAAACTTTAGCGACATAATGTAGAGCACCTACAACCTAAACAAGTGAGGAAGAAAATGGATGCTAGCACGAAGCGTATCGCACGAAGATTTCGATATCTAAAGTTTAGGGTATAGAATATGTGTAGGAATTTCAGAGTTCAAGTGTAGCTGTAGTGAGACGCGTACACATGTGAGGAACCAGTGCAGTTAATTAAGTACTGATACGCGCCTTTATGCTTAGGCTTGGGTTTTTGGGCATGGATGCTACAAATCTCTAAATAGCTCGAGAAATGATCAGCATGATGGATATCCGTTTGAATCTTCCAACAGTCTACGCCCACACGTATCCAGTCATCAACAGAATTCCTTAGTGAACTATGCGATCGATCTTGCATTATGAGGGTATTGATGTGGGCGTGGGTTTACATATCTTTTCTCTATCCCAACACACGCAACCTAAAAATAATGTTAGTAAAACAGGTACTGATGAAACTAAAGCTGACGTTACTGATGATTCTGACGATGATATTTCTGCATATAATTTTATTGGACTTGGGATCGTGGTAAGTTATTTGATGACATAACATCAGTGATGGAAGATGAGCCCTGATCAACACTACGAATGATCTTCTTTCTTTTGTTTTGAAAGAGAGAACCCACATTACACGAACCGATAGATAAAGATCGGATTTTACACTGTGAAACGTCAAGAACAAAGGAAATAGTCGTGGTGAACTGTCGGTGACAAAAATAACCGCAACTAACGAATATAGATATACAGAAGAACCAGTGCTATTAAAGTATCTAAAATGTATGACTTATTTTTCAACAGAAGCTATGAGAAGCCAATGCGACTGTCTAAGACAAAGATGCAATCTCCTGACGCCAAAATCAATGGTAAATTTTTAATCGATACGCTCTTGAACAATAGTTGACAGCACAAAACACACGGGTATACGACGCAGTAATGCGTCATCTTTCACCAGATCATGAAAATAAATCAACGCATAAAGAATTTATACAGGGAGTCGAGTCTAACCTCCGTCAATCTAGGGCAGGCTATACCCTATTCAAGCTTACTGATTCCGCCGGATATGCTAAGAAGTAATGCGAAATCTTTTAAAGTCTATCTGCTATGTATCTATAACATACCAATAGGTGCCAATACTCTTGTATGATCTACTTCACAAGATCGTTTACAAAATGGACCTGCAAAATAAAAAAATCACAATGCTGAAAATGAACATATAAGTGTGTGCAATAATAACTTACATTTTTCTTCGCATCCAAATGCTACTGCCCGTACAGAATCCCGAGACGTGTTTCTGTCATAATCTTCCACGTTAGTTGATAGAGATATCCACCATTCATTCAATGTTCTAGATTCAGTCGCCAAAATATTCTCCAAGAATTTTGCAAATATTTTAATTGGCATCGTTGCCATTTGATTTGTCGAGCTGGACGATGGAGTATTAGAAGGATAAGATATCGAATTTAACTGAGACATCCGAGCAATGACGTCAGATACATCTCGATCAGGTGACATTGGTGTTTGAAAATAATCGTTACCTTTCTTTGTTAACGTGTAAATCTTGTTTAATATCGGGAATGGCATCCCCGATTGTATTGGTGCATTTGTTAAATACAGATTTAGTAAAAGAATCATGCATTGACCTTTATTTTTTAAATGTTCATCTATTGTACCACCTGGTGACGACACGGTAAACACTTCATCGATAAATTTGACTGGAGCGCCTTGACCGGTTAGGTTATTTGACATACTTTTTACAATAAGATAGAATTTCCTCAGTGTAGTTTTTATTTCGTCTTTTCCCCGTTCTAATTTTAGTTTCATATTCTGTCTTTCTGCTTCCCATTTCTGTTCAAAAACCTCTGAAAATACCTGTTCAGGTGTATCGATATATTTTTTGAGCCACTCATTGGTTGCATCGGATGTACCGATCATACAATCACAAGCAATCTGTAACTTTTCTCGGTTTATATTCGCTTTTGCTGCTGCGACACTAGCATCAATGATAGCTTTAACCTTTGTCGACCAAACATATTTGATGCTTCTGAGCATTTGTTCAATATATATCCTGCCAGATTCTGTATCAAACGAATTTTCGATCACAATCATGGAAAGGAAATAATTTAACAATGCTTGTTTTTGTGCAGCTAGTACTTTCAGTTGTTGCTCAAAATGTTGTTCTTGCTCTAGATAATATAACAAGATGAGTATCAAAATAATATTGGTATTTGTTAATGATTTGAAGTTTCTTGACAATGATAATCCGAAAGCAACCAATTCAGAATTTATTTCATTGAATAATTGAATAATGTCACTAACAATTCTTTGTATTAAATTGATTTCAATTTTACGTGGAATGCGTTGAAAAACTATTGAATTCAATAACTTTGTATACATGTTCGTCATAAAGATATCGAGATTCAGTACATTCGACGGGGCGATTTAATTTTGATTTAATTCAGTTTTTATTTTATCTCTTGTATTTTTTCTAAAATTCATATCTAGTGCTCTTGTTTCTGCAATGTGACAAAGGTATGTAAAGGGTGGAGTTTGTTGGATGCTGACATTAAATGGTAAATCTTCAACTGAAGTGTCTCTGAGATTCTTAAGATCTTCAGTAAGTACCACTCGAGATTTACTAATTATTTCATCGCAATTTGGATGCACCCCATGATCGATGACAAACGGATGAGGGCACGATCCGCACTGATCTTGCTGCTTTTGACAACTAGAAACCTGTGCAGGGGTCGCAGCTGTACCGTATTGACATTCACATTTGCTACAAGCATTTTGAAAGACACTTCTCAGTTGATCAGTAATTGAAACTTTTCTTTTAACTTCTTGGAAAGCTGGCAGTGACTCCTTCTCGAAAATGCTATAGTTGCCATAAACAAATTTCACTGCTTGTTTGAATCTTTCGTCTGGATTGAAATTTCCCTCAATTTGTTTTATTTTCCTATTCCATAACCTTTCAAACTCCATGGTGGCTATGTCTTGTGCCATTGTTTGACCACTATTAATGATATCATCGATTTCTCTCTTCAAATCCGATCCCCCACTACGAACTAGAATTTCCATTTCCTTTCGATCATATGCCTGAATCGCGGTTTCAATCCATGCATTTCTTGTTTCCGTGACTTGTATCTTTAAAAACTTTGGATAGCGTTCGCGAACAGCTTGACATGCCATGATGTCTGTTAAATGCTTCTCTAATTTCTCACCAAGATCCCGTAAATGAGTTTCGAATGTACTGTGAAAGTGATCTTTAATGTTTTGTTCAGAATTATAGGTGGTAATACAGTGTTCAATCAACTCTTTATGATACGCTGAAGAAAATTTATCGGACATCATCTTGGCTATATATTTGCGTACTTTATCGTCCTGTTGTTTTTCATTGATGTCTTTGAAATACGTTAAATCAGGAAACTTCTGTAGGATGTCAAAGATTACGATAGATCTAGACAACCATTCCCTAAAACAAAGATAAAGTGATTGTTGTAGAAACCTATTGGCAAAG
Organism: Rotaria macrura; assembly: GCA_900239685.1. Taxonomy (NCBI): domain Eukaryota; kingdom Metazoa; phylum Rotifera; class Eurotatoria; order Philodinida; family Philodinidae; genus Rotaria; species Rotaria macrura. Next base: position 80,776 of record OENT01000642.1, read on the forward strand.
AATGCAACAATTTATAACTATAGCAACATGCTTTCCGCACACGGCCATGGACAAGAGGTAGTCTGCCATGGAAAATAAAATCACAAGGTACTGTAATGATTATTGCTGAGTTTACTATGGATCGTTGTGTTGTCATAATTTCTAGTAGTATGGGATATTACTGACCTTTCCTTGTTATTTTTTTTTATGTTATCCTTCTTTCTACCAAAATATTATTGTTGATAGAATGTATTTAGACCATTGTTCTTGCTTAATACTAACCTAACACACATGTATTCTTACGTTTATACCCATATGATAATGTTGCTATTTTGTTACTTCTGTCTTTTTCCTTCTCTCTCTCACTTGCATATATAAGCATATGATTTTTATCCGAACAATACGATTGACGATATGAAGAAACTAAATAAAACATAATTATATCCGTGCTAATACTTCTTCTATCGAAGATCGCCACAGACGTACGATGAATGATGTTGAATAAAGAAGTGAGACATAGTTTCATACAAACTACTACTTCTTTTACCAGAAACCGTTACAGTTGCTGCTTGGAATTCAAATTTAGTCCGGTAGTACCGTAACTGATTCATTAAATATATCTCACAAGAGGAGGATAAAAAGAAGAAAGCTTACGGCAGAGGTTGAGTTTCCTTGTTTGCTCTTTCGTACCACCCTTTTGCAGATTGTACGATTTTCGATGTCAATCCCTGTGACTGTTCCATAAAGGATGGTTCTGTTCGGATTAAGCATGCACCTTGCTCATCATTCGATAATCGCTCTCCACTATACGCACCTGGGAGCATATGAAATGTTTCATTGCTTATATCCAGTATTTCGGTTAAATTGTTTTCTTGTAAATCCTTGGTGATTCTCTCGATAGTTATAAAGTGATTATCTTTATCCAAATCTGCATTTTGATTTAGTACAAAATGTACGGTTGGCCTTTCTACTTTGGTGACACCCATCTGTTTCAACGAATCAATGCAAAGCGTTAACAGACTTTTTAATTCGTCACTCATGTCCTTAACCAAATTCACAATCATTACATGTGACACCGCTAAACAGAATAGAATGAGACGCCGATCATATTCCAGATCACCTTTTATAATTGATAAAAGACCTTCCGTATCCAAGAGCATAATATAGTCAATGTTTTCAATAGCATTACACTTAACTAACGAACCATACACTCCCCTTGTGCAACGGCCTTGTCTTACTTCAAACAATTTACCAAACATATAATTTAACAAGGTACTTTTCCCAGTGCTTTGTTGACCAATAATGCTAACAACTAAAATGCGATACTGTGCGAATTTTTTCATTACTTCAGTTAAAAAAGTTTGCTGCATATTAAACTGATCACCATCAACTAACTCAAAGGGAAAACCAGCACAAATATATTGTACATAAGATTCTATGATTAACCTTTGATTATCTGCCGATGTATGATTATAACAGATCGCTGCGTTACGCCAAAGAACTTCTAGCGATAGGAATGAATCGGATATTGATAAATCACATGATAACCTGCTGTTCCCTAAAGTCGATCGTATTATTTTTAATTCAGTTGACAATAAATTTACATTCATCAACCAATTATTACTATTCAGCATCGTTATAAATTTGTGAAATACGTCACCAACATTCTGATTCGGTGACAAGGAATGATCTAATTTCGTTTCCAATCGTATTACTTCTTCATATTTGGTGAATGAATCGTCAGTCCAAATGCCATAGAACTTTATTTTCATGAGTTCTTGCCGCAATTTGCATAATTTAACAAATTTACAGTACAATGGAACGTTGAGTTCACAACATGTTTCGAAATCTGCGGCAACTAGGCATTCTTTTAAAGGTTGAATTGTTGAATTGTTCGTTTCTATTTCCATGATGTAATTGGTACAATTGATGTTTGTTAATACGAATCTAAATTCACTCAGAAGATTCTCTTTGTCAATGACTGTTCGGGTTGGATTCCTTATTGAATCTATGAATTTATTGCGTAAGTCTCGTATGATTTTATCTTTCTGTCTATTAATCGTATTCATGTTTATCAACGAAAATATTGAAAATTGACGATTTCTTAGAATATCAGACGTATCAATGACTCTTCGACATTCACGTTGGATAACAGTAGGATTATTTGTTTTAACATCACGAATAAATATAGAATAAGATTTTGCGGGTGATAATAGTTCTAAATATTCAATAAACTGCTGTGAATGATCTTCTAACCATTTTTCATTGACATGTATTATATAGCCATCAAATAGAGACTGAATATGCTGTAGTAAAGCACGACTCATTTCACCATGACAATCGGCAATATTTATCGGTCTCTCAGGCTGAAACGAACATCCGAAATCGACATCAACTGTTTGTTGAAAGTAGATACTATCCATACTTTCTTCAAATGTACTAAGAAATAAGCTATTTAACAATAATGATTTTCCTTTGCATTCTTTTCCAACACCGAATGACAAGATAGTTGGCCGTTTACAGTCCCAAACATAGAAGATTGATGGAATAAAGTCATATTCGATTCTGTTTGATCGTTCAAGGATATTTGGATTGATGAGCGGAACTGGATTCCTCTTACTAATTAATGATATTATAATACGACGTGATAATAAATCACTATTTGAAAGTAAAACATGTACGAATCGACGTAAATTTAAATTAAACGTAGCTAGTTCGTTCATATCATTTGAATCCGCATCATTTTTGGCCTCTTCAAACAAATCTGTTTAAGCTGTCATAAAATCATTCAAATTCTGTTCTCTTTTTGAGAGAAACATAATCGGAATTAAACATTCCTTGATAAATTTTGGTATATCGATTGGCACGTTGTTCAACAAAGTGATGAGTTCACTGGAAATATCCTTTGAAGTTTTATCAATATAACGTAATTCGCCTGCTTCTACTAAATTCTCCAACAATATTGAATCCGGTTGGATAGAATTACAAACAATATTGATTTCAAAATCAGTCGCATTAGTTGTTGTATCTGGAAATCCAGGCTGTACATCAGACAATTCCGGGGGGGGGGGGGGGGGG
>OENT01000643.1:0-44114 GCA_900239685.1 Rotaria macrura
AAATAACTCATGCTGAAACACAAGTGCACATAAATGATATTAGACCTATTTATATTCAAAATTAAATTAATCAGTAAAAGAAAACCAAAATCAACAGCATCAAATTCATCAACATTTTATCAACATCTTTATCGATATTTTTACAAACATTTTTATCGATTATTTTATTGGCAGTTTCATCATTATTAATATTTACAATTAAAAACAACAAGAAGAAGGATGATGAATCATTGATGGAAACTTTCTTGAAAGGAATGTTTCTGAATAAACGAATTCGAATAGTTGTTAATTCATTCTTATGTCGATGACATCTGTAGTCAATCAAATATAACAGTTGAAGGTTGTTCAGAAATGAATGCCTAAGGGCTATTGGTCAATATCCTCTTCAAATGACTGTCCTTTATTTTATTTATTATTTATGAGTTTTGTCGTATAATTCACTTATTCACGATATTCATATATTTATTGACCATTTTTATCTTATATATGTTCCTTTAGTTATTAAATTATCGTCATGTCCAAACCAAATTCTTCATATTATTCATCATCTCATCGTTCGCCATCACATCAACCACATGAAACATCTTCAACATTTCATATTCATTCGTCGGATTACGAAATTGTATTTGTGAATAGTGAAACATCAACACATATACTCGACAAATTATTACATCACGTGAATATGAAGAAACATTACCATGTACATGTTTCAACAAGAAGAATTATGAACTACTTAAAAAGTGATCAGTAAATAGGACAGTGACTTGTCCATTTTTTCTTTCCCTTGTCTTTACATGTCTTTCAATATTTTCTTTTGCTTAACATGATCAGATATTTTCCATATTTTTTTTTCTTCTCTCTTTCTCACTTCTAAAAAGAGTTTTGTGTACAAAACACTTTTTTTTTCAAGGGGAAGGATGTTATGATATGTTGTTGGTTATGACATCTAGTCGTGTGTTTATTTATTTCTCGCTTCGTTCTAGTCTTTGTTTTCTCTTTCGCGTATATACATGTTATTTTTTGTTGAATAAAAGTCAGTCAGATAATAGATCGACGTATAGTCGGATACATAGTCCGTTATGTTCTTCTATGCAATGAATTCACATACGCCCTCATAGTCTGCAACTCAGAACATAACATTTTTAAATTTATTTTGTTCAATATTGCCTAAATAATCTCATATTCCGTAAAATAAAATTTTTTATTTATATGAGAACTTATAATACTTTGAGAAAAATTGTATTAAGTATAGCATCTTAGAATGATTATGAACATGTAGAAGTTGATCTCTTGATCATCTGGCTCAATGGCCCAAACGGTGGGTAAGTGATATACTAGTATTCATGTTCGAATCTAATCTTCATCCTTATATAATTCCATTTAGACTAGTCCGGACTCGTCCACTACTTGAAACTAGAGCCAATCCTATGTATCGTCTCTGATGTCCTTCCTTTTTAAATTTTATATTATTTTCGGATGGGCGTCCCTGTCATCCGTCCTGACTAGTCTTTGTCTCAAAAAGTCCTCGTCCACGACTAGTCTGTATATTAGATAGTAATTTTGTATATAAACAGACTCAAAACCAGTCTCAGACGGGTCTCCTTAAATCAAGGGACTAGTCTTATCATGTTTTATGACGATCATCAATTAAAGTACCAGGACGCGTACGTATGACGGTCAGAAATTCGGACTAGTAAAGGACTAGTCAATTTTGAGACAGACTATACAGGACGGCCCGACATGTCTAGAAAAAAGACTAGTCATTTAGCCCGTCTTTTACTCACTTAGGAGCATTGTATTCACCATCTAAATCAAACTAATTTTCGTCGGTAAACAGCCATTTTTTGGTGTCTTCTTTGTGTAATGATTTAATATCCAATTTACAAATTTAACTCTGTTCCTTTTTTGGAGATCAGTCAATTTTAGCTGCTTGATTTTCTTGCACTGGAAACAACCAAGATCTTCACGTGATATTCGCTGGGCACTTCTTCGTGAAATATTCATTTCAGCAGCCAATCTTCTTGTTGACACACGTTTCTTCTGAGCTAGACGCTGTTTCCCCTTTAAGGTATTCCCTTTTGTTTGAACTGTGCGTAGACGAAATGAAGAATAAGACAAATTGATAGATGCTGTGTCCTTGATCATGTTAATCCTCAATTTAATTATTTGTAATGAAAATACTCAACCCAAATCACGAAAAAGTTTCGTCGGTCCATCACTACTTTTATATTTATTGTTTACAGCTGTTTGTACCTCCCCAGGTCGATGATTACGGACTCCATGAACGAGCGTTTACGACCATATACGATGGCGTACACAACCATATATGGTCGTAATACATGGCTCAGTATTACGATCGAATTTCTCCGTGGCGTATACTAGGGATGCACCGGTGACGGTAACCGTAGTAACGGTGTACCGTCACTGTTTCACCGGTCATCATGGGTCACCGACACCGGTGTCACCGGTCTTCACCGGTCTTCACCGGTCACCGTCACCGGTCTTCACCGGTGGCCGTTACCGGTTTCACCAGGTACAGCTTCGGTAATAAACCGACTTCTCTTCATAGTGTGTTTAGTTATCGAATAATGCATTAAAGTGAACTCCACTCTGAGATTCTAGTTGCTACCTAAAAACTTAACCTAACACTATTAATATCGAGATTTAAAAATTTTCAGTGAGCTTTTTTAACTTTTCTTATAGATCTATTGTAGGGATGTAACAACACCAATAATATTGGTGGTATTGGTATTGTTTTACTCCAATTGTATTGGAAAGAAATATTGAACACAATGCTATTCATATGCAAGTCAATCAAAACTTTTCAACTTATTCATGCGGATTCTCAATCTTTGTTCACGGACACTTCAACTTTTATGCCTTATAGCTTGACTCACAGCCTACTTTACTAGAAATTCTGATTGAAGGGAGGACTTCGCTATTGTTCGAGTGCTAAGTAACTGGTTTATAAAAAGCCTCTCACCCCCTATCAAGTGTAATAGTGAAAATGAGCTAAATATACACGCTGTACGAATGAAAGCGACCAATGAGACCGGTAAAAGAGGTAACAAGGACCGGTGATACCGGTGACGGTGACCGGTGAAGACCGGTGACACCGGTGACGGTGACCGGTACTACGGTTACCGGTAAAGACCGGTGAAACGGTGACGGTATAACGGTGACGAACCGTCACCGTTGCATCCGTAGCGTATACGAAGGTATACAGTCGTTTCCGATCGCAAACGACCTTCGTAATAGATCGTATTTTACCGTAAACGATCGATGCACTGCAGTGTAGAGTTTTCATCAAGTTGTTGATAAACGGCGATTTTCTTGTTTCCGTAGATGATCGTATTTTACCGTACACGATCGGGAGAAATACGGTCGTAATACTGAACCATGTATTACGCTGAATTACGACGAAATACGGTCACGGCGGCCGTATTATGACGTATATGGTCGTTAACGATCGTGAGGATTCGACCTGGGTCTTTACTTTTCATGCTTTTTCAAATATGACTAAAACAATGTTTGATCCCAATCATATACCGCTTTTTAGAGAATTTCAACCTTCATCTTTCGATAAATATTTTTGACTCGACATTTAATTTCTCTTAGCAAAGAAATGATCATGTCTTTCTAATATTGGGTTACAGCCCTATATCAGCAAGACTAATAACATACAGTCTCTATCTCACTTGCCAAAAACTGCATTTTATCTTTGCACAATAAGAAATGCATGAAACAAATATGGAAGACTGATCATAATCTTTTTTATTGTTCATATTATTAAATTATTTGAGTGAAGTTCTATCTATGTAAATCTCCATGTATTGTTAAGATGTGAAAAAGTCTTGGTGGTAATTTCATGCGTCGCATTTTCCTCTCAAAGAACAAAGCTCTTTTCAAACTAAAATGCTTTGATGATTAACCTATTCCAAACAATGAATATAAAAGTATTGTACCTATATTATCTGAAATGCCAAAAATCAGATCTATTCAAATTACAAAAAGAATCATTATAAACTAAAAGTTACATTTTTGTTTGCATAGTTTCACTCTATGTGACAGCAACTACTCAATGTTGTGTACTTCAAAATAAGAACGAAAAAAATTAAGTTATGCCGTGACCCGGGATCGAACCAGGGACCTTCAGATCTTCAGTCTGACGCTCTCCCAACTGAGCTATCCCGGCGATTACTCATCAGTTTAAATACATTGGAAATTTAAAATGAAAGCTTTCGTCACATAATAGAATAAGTAGGATTTATATCTAGGGATGTAACAATACCATTTGGAGACACCTAAAGATTGCCAATTTTCATGATGAAGATCTACCAATACCAACCAATACTTTTTGTCGCTTATAACCAACAAACTTAGCTCTATCTGATAGAAGAATAAAAAATACCAATACCAACGAAAAGTATCCTCGGTATTGGTGAGTATTGGTAAAAAAACGCTAATTTTTACCAATACTCACCAATACCGAGGATACTTTTCGTTGGTATTGGTATTTTTTATTCTTCTATCAGATAGAGCTACGTTTGTTGGTTATAAGCGACAAAAAGTATTGGTTGGTATTGGTAGATCTTCATCATGAAAATTGGCAATCTTTAGGTGTCTCCAAATGGTATTGTTAAATCCCTATTTATATCAATGCTTGTTACAATTTTTTCTATTACTAAATCGGATTAATCCTTATTTGTCATGCTTCACGTATACACTCAATTGAAATGTAGTGCTTTCTTCTCATGAAAAATATCAGTTAATAAAGAGATGACAGAGGAGAAAACGAATTCAGCTTTTACGAAAAGAACCTCGTGATCGTAATGCGGAAGTTTGGTCATCGCTCATAGTCTTGTCCATTTTGGGAAAAAGTGCAACTGTAAAATAAAGCGTCCTTTAGGAATTGTTGTGGTTTTCATGCTGTATCATGTGGTTTAGTTTTTTAAATACAATATAAAATTATGATCAAATGAAATGCAACTCTATGTCCTATGTTTTATTTCATATTCATTATGATCTAATGATACCAGCTAGTTTTCAACGAAAGCAGATCTGTTCGACCTTTTATTACTATGATATTTGTTGCGTAATCAAATAGTATAGAAAAAATAGAGCGTGACTTTTTCTATCAACTGACGAGAAAAGAAATTTTCCTCAATCCTTCTCTGCAAACATAAGGGTGTGAGTGTGGCTAGAGTGGTGTGGATTTAGCTATATGAATCAGGGTGTTTGGGTAGGAGGGGCAGGTTTAGGGTGTGATTAGTTTCAGCTCATTATCAGACAGCAACCCACGCATCCCAACTGACAACCACCCATGGCAAAAAAAACGTTACTTTTAAATGCTGCAAAACACGTTAATGCTGGCCGGTTTAACGCGTTTCGCAGCTTCTAAACCGGTTAAAAACGCCGCGAGACGATACATTTTTCGTTTTCATTCTGGAATTCTGGTTCCGAAACGCGTTTTGAGTAAGTGGAAAAAGGGTTTTATACGCTTCTCGTCATGGGAAACACTGCGAAACGCGTTAGATCGACCAGCATTAACGCGTTTCGCAGTGAATATATCCTTGTTTTTTTTGCCATGGGCATGCCTTGAGTATCAGCTGAGAACAATCATGCCCAATCTCACATTAACACCCACATCGATCAAAATGGTATCATTTACTGTCCGACTACTCACGGAAAAAGTTGTTAAAATGTAGTATTTACAGTAAAAAGCGGGATCAATACTGTTCACTTTCGGGTCGTAACAGACTGTAATAACTGGCAAAGAAATGCGCACAGTTTTGCATCCGTCTCGTAAACAGACCCCATATTGATAGAAAACGATGTGTTACAATGTGCTCGTGAACAGGCAATTTTCGCAACGATAAATTATTCGAAATAAGCAATTACGGAGGTCAAGCGTCGCAGCCGTCTTGTATACACAGAAAACGTTTTTGGGACAAAGACGCGGTTTTCATAAGGGATAGTATTTTAAAACTAAGGAATAAGACTGATAGCAGTGTTACATCCGATTTTATTATCGCTAACATGATTCAGGTGTAGCGAAGCCTATCTGAGTTTTCTTGTAAATATCAGTTGAGATACCCTTCAGTGATACTCTCGTGTGTAGTAGTAAAGTTCCATTAATTTAAATTCCCGTTGGAGAGACTAAGTTACATTGAAATTTAACAAAAATGTAGCATGAAAACTACAGCCTGATTTCCTCTCTGTCTTTACACATTCCTGCACAACTAAACTAAGTATCACATGGAATGTGCAAGGAAAACATAGAACTGATTATACAGCCCAGTAAACCGAATGATTACACTCCGTTTGTGTAGTAGTCTGAAGAACCACGTTAATTAGCTCTTCGGTGCTGTGGTATCACGATTCTCTTACGTTCTTCATTTCCGTATGTCAAAACTTATATCAATACTTTGGAGATATTTTTGGCGAAAAGGTCCGAAAAAAGACAGTATGCGGTCTGGTTTACGTATAGGTCATCGCTCTTCGTTAACTGCTCCGTAAGCGTTCCGTAACTTATACGCATGTATTTCGTAAACCGATGCTCGTAAGCGATATTCTTCCGAATGCCGTAAACATGCCGTTTGATATTCTTTCACCGCCGTATACGGATCATTCTGTACCACCTGGGCTGGGCACCCACACCCACACTTCCATATAACGTTTTTCATCATTAAAGGAAAGAAAAATATTGAGCTGAACATATTTTAAATAGCTCATGTATTTTACCGTTGCCAGAGAAAAACAATAACTGTATTATCAAGATGCCGCGGTCAAAACCAAGACCAGAGAGACCAACTCGATGAGTAATGTGAAACTCGCTGGAAAAAGAAATGCGTTTTGTATCATGTTTTTGAAAAGCTGCTTTTGTGAAAAAAATTTATTCGAGCAAGATGACAGAAATGAGTTTCTCTGAGAGAAAATGCAGTGCAAAGTGTTTGGAAATGCGTTTTCTTTACTTTTTTATCCCATGGTCACGAGTCTTTTATGAATACGTTGAAAATGAATTTAAATGACTGTAAAAAGTTCTATTTAGCCGATAGAAAGTTCATTTACGACAAGAATGCTTTTAAAATGGTACTTCTTCATTAGGTAATTCAAGTAAACATGAACCATAAATTGTTCATGTACATATTGAAAGCATATCCGCTACAATCGATCTAAGTAATCATTATCAAGTGCTTTCATGATTCAGATCGATTTCGTTGGAATCTTCTCAATATCCAATGTGAAAAAAATAAAAATAATCATGCTTACAAAATCCGTCGGTAAACAACCAGCAGCTCTTACTTTTGTGTTTGAGTATGATTTGCACTCGTGCACATGGTTATGCTGTAACGGACAAACATTATTCTTCTTGCTTAGCTGTTTTCATTATTTTACGATGCATATAAACGATATTTTTATTCATGCCCTAAACAGCATCATCACACGTCGATCAAATTTACGTACTGCATATACATGTACAAACTGGATGAAGATGTCGAAAAGGACGAAATGGGATAAATTACGTTGAAGAAAGAAAAAATTGATACAACGATCGTGACGTCATTTTTTGTCGGTAATGAGTATGGAGGGTGTGAGTGTGGGGTTGGTGAGTAAGACTTCAGAAATGATGCACTCAAATCCATCCTAAATTATCATGGAAATAAAAAATCTATTCTTCCTGTATGAGCCTCATGTAAATAAATTATAGGACACTTCGTAAGCGTCAGGATAGTAGTACGACTGTAAAGCTTGTAGTTTTAACCTGTTGCGATAGATAAATATCATACTGAAACCGATGGGTACTGTTCATCTCATTTGCTTAATTAGAAAGCCTAGTATCATATCAGTATAATCGAAAAGTGAATCTAATTCACTGGCAGATTGAATATATTTATGTGGAAAAAATTCATGAAGTTTTGCTTAAACGGCAAACGGATCTATTCGATAAATAGTCTAATATCAATTAAAAAAGATCTTTGAATTATTACAAATATGAAATACAATAAACAACTAATAGAAAACAAGAAACACATCATATTTCTAACAATAAAAAGACGAAATTACAAAAACAAAAAACATTTGTTAACTATTCGTCATTTTATATATTTTGCGATATTTGCCCTGTTGAGATGTTGGTGGATCTCGAACAACTCTTGTTGAGGGACTTTTCGCATTACTTGTTGAGGTCTAAAAATGAGAACAAAATGATATTACGATGAAGATGAACAATGAAAGTGTTTCCATTTACAAAAACTGTTGGTGGTGGATTGTTATGTTGGTCAAGTTGATCCGCAAAGCCAACTGATCGTCTCGATTGATGAGTAGGGGGTGTACGTGAACGATATTTTGGATTCAATGGTGGAGATGGTGTACGTCGTGTTGGAATTGGTGAATCTTGATGTTGTAAATTCATAATTACATTTTTCATAACTTTTAATGGCTATATAGACAAATAGAAACATGTTTGCACTTCTTTTGTTCTTCATTATAAATTCTTGGAAGAAGATTACCTCTTGATATTCTAGTAATTTTTCTATATCTTTAGTTAATTGACTATTTGTTTTAGACAATGATTGTCGTTCAGTTTCACACTCTCTATTTAATAAAACAAGATTGTTTTAGTTTTTTTAAATAAAGAAATAGGGAAACAATAATCGACCAAACCTCAATTGTTTTTCAAGTTGCTCAATTGTATCATGAACTTTTTTTAATTGTGTATCTTTATTACGAACAGTGGCAATGAGAAAATCATACGGTTGTTGAGCTTGATCCAATATTTTATTTGCATTTTCCAACTAAAATAATTTTGTTTTAGAAATAATTTTAGAAAAAAAAACACCAAGAAATGAACCAGATCAAAACCTCATGTTGAATATCAGTTTTTTTCTTTCGTTCTCGTTCTAATTCTGCTCGTAATGATGTATTTGCTTGTTCAAGTTGAATGACACGTTTTGCTAAATGAACTGAATGTTGAAGACGTCGTTTGGCCGTTGTCGGTAATGATGCACCATAACCATAAGAAAATAGGACTTTATCTGCATCATTATCGTTTTCAACTATGAAAGAAAAATTTATTCATTTATTAATGTTCTTATTCTTATGTTTTATAATTTAAAAATAAAGAAAAATGTAAATTTTAGATAATCATTTTTCTTTTCAGTTACATACAACAATCGATTCAATCTATATGCAATGCGCAACAAAACTGGATTTTCTTATAACTAGAATTTTCGTTGATGTCGATGATTATTATAAAATAAAATCAACAATCGTAAACTTCTATCAATGTGCATATTTTTAAAAGCAATAGTAAAAACTTTAAAATGAATGAAATTCAAAAACTTTTAAAAATATTTTAGTCCCAAACTTTACTATTTACCTCTTTCTATGACAAGAATCTTTGTCTTTAAAATCTATCGTATAAGAATTCAATGATTTTGATAAAGTGGAATTGTGTAAAAGGATTCTTCTTGATTTCTACAAGTAATAGATGCGTGCTACATAAATCATATGGACTACTAATCAATCAATTATGTATTGAAACTTTCACCTTAACTTTGTTGATGAGAAGTGGTAGGCTCTAAGATGAACTCCGATTCCATCACTTGTCTTTCTGTTCAATGTTATTAGTAAAGAAAAGCAATAGATCGAGTTATTTGCTACTGAATTAACCAAACGATCTTGCATAAAAACTCGATTTTTTATCCATCTACTTATATCATTTGGATTTTGAGAAGATACTCCCGAACTCTGTTGTTGTCCCTGTTTTATCGGTAGTTTTTCGAGAAGGTTCTTCAGGGGTAAAGGATTGAATGATGATAATATGAATAAAAATTTCAAAAGAAGCTAAAATATATCTATGGAATTTTTCGTTCTAATAATTTCTTTACTACAACATTTTTGAATGAACGATTTCACAAGTTATTGATTATACGTTACAGTTAATTATATACTTTTCACATAAGCGATTGCTAGAATGATAGTGTTAAGTTTACTAAATATTCAAATACCATCAATATGATTGATAATTTGACTACCAGGAAAAAAGGCTAGGTTCGCCACACTATAAAGTTCAATGTACAATGGATTTTGCACAAGTTGAAACAGCAGTAAAAATAAAAATAAATACCTAACGTAGATAATCCGTTTGTTATTTCTAAAATTCAGGCCTATTTCTTTTTCAATAATATCGCTGATTATTCATTGCAAAACAAAATATTATCGAACGATGAAATGCGATTTCCAAAGATGACATTTTAAATGATACGATGTCTCGTAGAAAATGATCAGATGCGTACGAAATGGAAGAGTCCCACTTTCGAATATCAGAAATATTAATTTCTTCTTTTCTTTCGAGATGTACTGATTACAGAAGATTTCAGCATTGATATCCTTTCCTGTGTAAAGTTGATTCTCTGAAAGTGCGGCAGCGAAAGATTCATTCATCAATTATTTACATCGTGATTGAAAGTAAAATAGCAAGCATTATTGCACACATTGCCGTAACATAACCCTGTTGAAAAAAAACAGAACTAGTCTGATCAACAATATGCATTTAAAATTTAAATCCATTTTTATTCATACGTTTACATGAAGCTATTCAAATGATGAGTTGAATAGTTCTTTGAAAAAAAGAGACGCATAAATATTCGTCTATTATTAAAGCGCCGCTCTATCTAGAAATTTATGATCTGCTGATGAGAAAAAGAAAACGCATATTTCTAGTTCGATGTACGAATTGTTTTTTTTTCATAACCTTTGCGTTGTTATTCGAAATAAGCTCTTCGGATTCAATATCATTTAGATAAAACATTTTTGCGTATTGATCGTTCTTGAAAAGGACAGTGCAAATCGATCGAAATTATGTGACCGATTTTCATAGAAAATTCATTGTTAATAAAATGTTTATTACCTTGCGCAGCCTGCATAACGACTTCATCTAATTCTTGCTCAACTTTTTCATAGACTTGAAGTTTTGTTTTCTTTTCGTTCAATTCCGTATCGATTTCCATAAGACGCCGATCAGATTGAACTTGTAAATTGAAATATTCTTTTTGAATTAGCTAATACGAGAGACAGAGAGAGAAAAAACACTAGAAGATATTTTAAAGAGATTTTAGTGAAAAGAAGACAAACATCATTTTTCTTTTGTAATTTTTCGATTTCAACTTGTGTTGTTTTTAGAGATTTCAAATTTTCTTCGTACAATAACTGCAGGCGATCCAATTCAAAGGTTTTTAATTTTAATTCTGATTGTAATTCACCTAAGCGAATTTCAGATGTACTCTGATATTGACGATATCTTTTTTGAAAATAGAATAAGAAAAAAGCAGAATAACATAATTGAAGAAAACAAAGAAATGAATTGTCATACTCATTTAAAAATTCATCATATTTTCGTTGCAAATCTCGTTCTAGTTGAATATGTCGATCACGTTCGGCAAGAGCTTCATCACGTGCATGTTGAAATGATCTTTATTAGAATAAGTAATTCAAATGAAAGTAAAACGAAAATAGAACTACTTACCGATTTTCTCGTTCATACATTTCTTTGACACTTCCACGTAATTTTTCGATTTCAATTGTCGTTTTTGAACGAAGCTGTTCTAACTCAGCAGCTAATTTGTTTTCGTATTCAGTTTTGTAAGCGTCACTGAAAATACACATACATTAAAATTAATCAGAGATATTACACGAATATGAATAGGAAGTTAAACAGTCATTTATTAACTTTGAATTATACTATCTTTCGGTCTCTAAACAAGAATTAAATCGAGAGAAGATATTATTCATAAAGATATTTTAAGGTTTTATTTTCACTGCTAGTAAGGAGCTATTTCGATTACAGTGTTCTGAAACTTGCGATCCGTAGAAAAAAACCGAAAAGATTAAAATGAAGTTACCATATAGTTATCAAAGCTGCTTTTCATAGATTACTGATGATGCGTTTCTCTTTCTGCTTGAAGCAAGATTAATCATCCGTTAAATATTAATTGATAAGAAATTCAATGTTCTCGGAAAATAGCTAATGAAACGCTAAAATAGGGATCCTTTAGTTTTACTCATGGACATGAAGAGCACCAAATAATAAAGAAAAGAAAAAGTCCGATCCAAAATTCAATTGTGCTCTAGTTAACAAAACCATTGACCCATGACTGTTGAAATGTCTGATATAATTTGAAAAGTATCAGATGAACGATCAAATTATCTGAAGCATGTAAAAATGATGTTCATCCTGAATAATAACTAATCAAACACGTCGATTTCAAATCTTCACACTGTTCATCAAGTTCGAATTCGTAAAGCGAAACTTTAGATTCGCTCAACTGAATAAATCTGATAACGAATTCCTAAGGCACTCTGGCATACGATGTGGGAGTCATTGTTTATGTCTGATTTCAATAGCAAATGTCAGTTACATGACTAATCTTTCGATTCAGTCTGAATAAGACAGTGGGATCGCAATATTCGATTTTCGGAATAATTTCTCTGAATCACAGATCTGGTTGAGAAAAATTCTGCCATTCTAAACATTGTATGCAATTGTATGTATTTTGCAACGCATTTTTTCATGCACACTTCACCAAAAGACTTTTCTGCTATTGTCACTGCTAATGTGAATAAATCACTTTATGCAGTTTTTATTTGGCATTTAAAATAATGGAATGTAAGTCATTGTTTCATACTATTGACTAGGATCGATAAGTCGCATCATCTTGTTTCCGTAAATGAAATATATATATTTATATGTACCTGGCAGAAATGTGTTTCTCGTATAGAATTTCTTTAGCTCGTTTTGTTTCATCAAGTGACTTTTCAAGTGTTGAAATTTTTTCTTCAGCTGAATAATACTTTTGTTGCATATCATTGCTTTGTCGAGTTAAATACTCCTTATCTTGTCGAAGGACAATAATTTCTTGACGTAGTTCTGCTAACTGTAATAGAAATGAAACATCGATCCATTTAGCAAGAAACAAATCCAGTGTAGAAATATACCTGAAGAAATACATTCTCTTTTTCTTTTACATGTGCTTGTAGTTTTGCTTCGTCTTGTACTATTTTACCAGTAAGTTCAACAATATTACGTTCATATTGATCACGTTCCCTGAAAACAAAAAACTATATTGTTCGCAAAATTGTAGAACTAAGCTCAAAATATAATTACGATTTAATGCGATCGTAATTTTGTTTTTTAAAATCGTATTGATCCGATATACTTTTATATTCACTAACTTCTGATGTTGCTTTTTGTAATTGAACATGAGTAGCATGACTCGAACGACGTTCTTCGTCTAAGGCCTTTTAATAGAAAACAATGCATTCAAACTTATCAAAAGCTTCAAAACAACAAGTTAACAGAAAGCCAGCTGCACATTTAATCATTTCTTGTTGAAATGGAAAACTTTCCGTAGCCATTCTGTATAATGCAAATCAATGTGATAAACATTACCACATAAACAACTTACAATTATCATCAACTACTTAGCAGCTATACATCATTGATGGCCAAGGAGTGTATCAATGTAATAGCGAAAAGTTTAGATTTCAGTAAAACATTGGTGCTGAACAATTTATTCCTAGTTTGAGAGATTTCAACTTCATCAGTTGATCGAAAAGTTCACTATTAGGCTGAATAGAACACTGATCAAGTGACTGGTCTTGATCTGTAATGTGGAGTAGAATTCAACAGGGAACATAAGATATCTTTCTTAATTATATTTAGAAAATTCAACTGTGACATACGAAATAATAGTTTACTTTCAAGGAAACACTTGAATTTTATTGTGCATGGCTTTGCTTTTGATTTCATCCTACAGTAAATGTGATTCTTTCGATATTGCTAAGTTGATCTTGTAAATAGATATATCATATTACGATAATGCTAAAGAAGTGTGGAACGAATTGATCATAAAAATGTAAAAGTCGAAAAAAAAACTTTGGCCGAACTAGTCTAGATCATTATCGTAAATAACATTCTGCCTTGAAATCAACTGCTAAGTAGTTGGTTGTTTTTTTGAAACTTCATTCTGATGAATGCGAATAACAAATGTTTTCCTAATTTGTTTGTATTGTCTCATTAGGCATGACTTTCGAATTCTCTTATCCAATCTATCAAAGGTATATATCGTCGGAATAGTTTCAAACGGACATAAACCATTCTAAAAATTCAACTTTGCATTGACTCATACATCAAACGAGCAAAACTTGTAGTCTTAAAATCACGTCAGGGAAATTTGTTGTGTTTAATTAATAATCCATGGAAAACATGCAAGTTTGATTTCAGAGAGATGCTAAATATTTTTAATGTAATTTCTATTTTCATTTTATATAGTTAGAAGTCATCAATCGATGTGTCGCAACTCATCAAAAGTAACTCTAACTGGAAAACTAATGTCAATACTAAAATTGAAGTTTGTTGACAAGTCTTCGAGTGATACAGCATTAGTCTAGTTCACATTCGGATGTGGAAATGGATAAAAATAACATTAACATGTCTGAATGATGAACTTGGTTATTCATTGCTGATGTTCTTGCTTTGAACTCGTGTTAAAGAAGAAAAACATAATCTTATCTTTTTCGTTATATTTGAGACTTTTCATCTTTCGATTTTCTTTCTCTCGTTATCGTTACATTCTTCTTAGTGAGATTGATTTATGAAGATACATTCCGAAATAATTTAAGAGCGATGTTGAAATCTCATAATCTTTATTCGCACAACTCTACACAACTGTTTTTTACACTCAGAAAAAATAAAGAACTTCACTCGTAATTTTCGTTCCAAAAGAAAGGAACAATCTTTGATAAGATCTCAAGTTTCTTAACGGTAGAACATAAAAATCGATCATTTATTCTGAGATGATAACCAAGAAAAAAACAGAATTTAATCTTCATGCTCGAAGTTTGTTGTTTCATTCTTATGATATTGATTTTATCCAACATCTAGAATCGATTGTAGTTCGCTCTACACTATTTCTGTAAACAAGATCTATTTGCAGCGTTGAAGTACATAGGGAGAAGAATTTTAACGGCTAACCTCAATAGTTCATGTCAGATATTATTGATTTATGATCTAGAAGCGTGTATTAATAGGTCTAACCCGTTAGAATATCTAAATTATTTCTTTTTTTGTTATTGTCTTTGATGGTGAAGTAAAGAATAACGAACCAATACATTCTGAAACATGTGAGAATAAAACCGTTTTCATGTTGCAAGTAACAAGAATTTAGATCGTATTTAATATTTGTGTTCGCTGAGGATAGTACTACGAAGTATTACAATGAAGCTTAATTGATTTACTTTTTGTGTTTGCATAAGATCTTGCCCAGTAGCTTTCAATTGGTTCTCTAGAATATGTTGTGTTCTTCTTAAATTTTCGATTTCGGTTTCTAATGGTCGTACTGTTTCATAGAATTTAATCTAAAATAAGATCTTAATTTGGTTTTTTTTTCTTCTTCATGAAATAAAAGCATACGAACCATAATAAAATCTTTGAGTGACATTTGTTCAGAACTAAAATTCGCTGATTTTAACATTTTATATTCGTCATCAGTTGGTAAAATTCTGTTGAGTAAATTATGTCGAATTTCATTCGACTTTGATATTAAACGTTGATTAACATCTTCTAATTGACGTTGTCGTTCCATAATTTGTGATAATTGTTGACGAACATCATCTTGTGAACGTAATGTTAATTCACGATCAATCTATAAGTACGATCGAAAAGAATTCTCAATTGAATTTTAAAATGATTCTCTTTTTTGAAAAACGTTTTTCACTTGAAGTTGTGAATCCAGTTTAGTTTGGAGTAACTGTCTTTGATATGTCATATCAGCTAATTTTTCTTGTAAATCTTCACATTTTTCTTCAAAATGAATCTTTTGATTTTGTATCAAAAGATCTCGTTGATTTAATTCAATTTTAAGCAATTGAATAGCATGTTGAAGCTTTTTTGTTTCAATCATATTTTTCATAGCATGATTATTTTTCCCATTGTTTTCACGATGTTGTTTTGGAGTCGATCCTAAACCATCGAATTCATTTGTTCTCTGACCTAGAGCACCACCTCCTGTTGCAGATGAATCCTGTAAATATTTACACGTTGTTTTTTTGTATTCTGATAACATTTATCTTCTTTCTTCTTCTTTTTTTTAATAAAAAGAAGTATTTTTCTTTCATGTCTTTCTACGATCATTAACTTGAAAATAACAATGAAAGCGGGTGCAGCCGGGTAAAGATACTTATTACTTTACAACTACTCAATAGTCATTATATATTGAACTATTTAGATATGTACCTGTTTCACGTGCACGATCAACTACACTACCAGAAATACGACAAGAACCAAATAAAAAGCCTTTGTCAAATTCCAAATCCCGATTATTCAATCGTCTGAGCCAAGAAGATCTTCTCCAACCAAATTCAACTCACACAATCAAAAATTGGCTTTCAATTCAACATCAACCAAACAAACATGTAAAATTTGCCCGAGTTGTTAACAATGTTGGTCAAAAAACTACATCTTCAACTGCCAATTCAAAAGATTCATCTCAAAGTATTGATGAAAATGCTCAACAGCCAAATGTAACACACACTTCTCAAACTTCACTAGGTAATAATGATGTACTCTCAAGAGAGGACGTTACATATGTATAGCATAACTGACAAGATGCATCCTAACCTCAATTTATTGCCTTCGTATTTTGATGGAAAGCATCTATGCTAAATTGACAATATTGCAGACGAATTCGTCAAGTCTCGATCGTAAAACTTTTCAACAAAACTTTCAATATCAATTTGTCAGTCAAAGATAGCTTTTGTCAACTGACGTAACGAATAAACAAAGCGTAATGTTTGTTTTTCTGGATAACACTAGTTAAATAGATGATTATAAAAATAACAGATAACCTTTTTAATACCCATACATCTGTGTCTTCTATCTTAAAGCTCTTTCTACCATGTAAAATATCAATAAATCTTCATTTTGTTTTTCAACGACTTACTAAAACAATTATGAATACTGCTTTACAATTGAACCTTAATCGTTCTTTTTCAATTATTGATGGATAATCAAAAATATGATAAAGGAATGTTGGATGAAACAGAAAATGACTTTGCGTACATGAACAACTATTGTAATATGAGAGAGAAAGATCCAGTTGAAGTTTCTAGATCGTATGCGTACTGTGAATCTGAAAATGCTTCACAAAAACTAATGATTGATCATACCGCATGGATTTTTCTAAAACTCTAAGACTACATAGTTCGAGTGGATGTCAGTTCCTAGCTAAGATCTCTTGTATTTAGAATAATCAGATGCAAATGTTCATTGTTTTACTCGTTAAATTTTGACGTAAGATTACTTTAACGCTAATCAAATCACGTTCTAAGCTGCGCAAACTCTCTTCTTTATGTTACATCAATGCGAAATCAGGAGAAAATGAAATAGTTATAAAAATCTATCGAAGAAAAACTAAAGAACTCATTCTGAGATAGAATTCTAAACTAAGCAGATTGGTTTCGTAAAATTCGATGAATGAGATAGATGTAAAGTGGTTCCATCATTGTAAAATAATCATATTTATTTCGTTGAGAAATCAAATATGATAATTCATAAGACTTGAACAACTGATACATTTAGCATTTTGTTTTTCGGAATATTAAATGCTAAGAAAAAAATGGTGCAAAACAATTAGAAAATCACTGTTTCAAGTAACACAGAGAAAATATTCACTTAGTTGGTTGTGCACGATGGTTACTGTTATTCTATTACAAAAATGTTCAAATGAAACTACTAATCATACATGGAAATGCTTTGAACAGAGCAGAATGAATTTAGTGATTCAGCAAGAAAGAAAAATTTTGTATTTTTACATTCAATCAGACATATTTCTTTCGTATGGTCCTGATTTTTCCTTTTTGAAGGCAAACAGTTATCTTTCAACTTAGCTTTAATGTAAAAGAAATATGACCGAAGAAATAGTACTTGAATTCTTCTGGATTATTTTCATGATTTAGAAACCAAAAATAATCATAATGAACCATTGAATGCCAATGATTTATATTCGAAATTAACAACCAAAGCTGAAATTCATCGTTCAGTGTCTAACAAATCTTTATCTTTTTCAACTGTAACATCATCATCAACAGCAGGTTTACCTAGTTCATCAATTTTACCAATAGCTACACCAAGTCTACGCCGTTATTCATTATTTGGTAAGCCACCAAGTGTCATAATTACATCAACAATCAAGTCTAATCTGTCAAATTTATCTTCACTTGCATTCAGTTCATCGCTATCGGAAAGTAATCGAAAGAAATTCAATGATATGCGCCTTGAAGTTCCTGAAGAATTCGAACAATTGTTACCAACATTATTTAAATTAGGAATTGTTATTTGGCCTAAAAAATTCTTCGATAAACAAGCAAATTTAACAATCAGAGAAATGAGACAACGTCACACTATAATAAGCATTATGGAAAAAGATGAACAAAATTCTAATCGACAACGTGATCTTCAAAAGAAATATGGCAGTATTTTACCGACGAATGATATTTTGCAAAAACATTGTTCATTAACAGAAAATCTTTCGCTTTATGGTCAAATATGTTTACTAGAAGCATATCGAGATGAAGTAATAGAGTTATTAACAAAGCGAATTCCCGATTGGATTTCAATACCGATGAAGCTCGCTCCTAAAAATCTTCCCGTTGTAAACCATCGTGTAAGCAATACGTCGATCTTGCTAAGCACATTACAAGCGAAAAATAAATTTCTTCAACCGCTAGGAACGCGAAAAGCCGCATCACAATCGAATATTCCTCAACCGTCAATTGTAGATCGATATTCAACTATCATACCGGATGCAATCGATAATGAATGGTTAAAAAAACTTCTTGTTAAAGTCATGGAACACGGTATGGGTATTTTAGATGAAGTGAGAAAACTACCAGAAATAAATTCTTCAAATCAATATGATGATTCTGATAAACTGACTGGACATGAAATCGTCCGAAAATTTAAACGATGGCTTTTTCTATGGTCAACCCTTTATACAGAAGAATAAATAGATGAAACATTCTTTGTTGGATCTATATACTTCAATGCGAAAAATACTGTTTTTTCTCGAATTTTAAACTTGAAATAAAACATGAGTTAATAGACAACGTTCGAATTCATAATATAAACTAGTATTGTCAATGTATTAGTCAAGAGAACAGACCTATGTGCAATGAGGAAAAGACCAATAGGTATGTATATCCCGCCAAGTGTATACGAAACAAATTTGTATGTGCTTCGAAAAAAACTAAACGACGTTTTAGGCTTATGAAAGATTTTGTGTTTCATCTGACAGACAGATTTTCTAAAATAAAGATTTAAGTTACAACAAGTAACTCAGAAACATTATTTTTTTATCTAAAACATGTTTTCAGAAGTTATGCTTTTGTTTTAACGACCAAGACCAGAATATGTTTCAACGCTCATTTATTTATTTCAGAATATTCACAGCTACATCCTAACTTCTTATTCAGACTTTAATAATTATCTTCTGATATAGATAGTTCTATGTAAATATTATTTAACAACAGAATAGACAGAACGATCTGTTGGTCATTCTGCAGAGTTCTAAAAGACAACCGAAAGTCTAACAGAAAACACTAATTATAAGTACTGCAAAAGACGTATCAAGAGTTGAGAATTTGATTTGTATGCAATTATTTTTTTAAAGTATTTATTTCACACTTTGTTCTATTTCATAGAGAACACCATCGATAATCATCGGAAACGAAACTTTGACAAACTATTGAATAAAAAATTCTTGAAAAATAATGTTTGTTTGTTGTTCGAATATTCAAAGACAATCGTAAACTATTAAATTTGAATGAGAAATTCACACATGATGTTTTGTTTTAAGACTGAATAACTCTGAATGAATACTGAATGCAACTCAACGCTATTGATTTGCCTTGTATCAAACTATTCATTCGACAAAACAAGATATCAATATAATCAAAAGCTATTGATTTTTTCCACGTTTTTTGCTCGTTGATTACAATCGAAAAAAATACATAGTAAGATTTGTTCTATGTAGAATAATTATTATTCAAAAAAAGTTTCTATACAATTAGATTTCTTAATCAATGTGTTTGATGTCGGGATAATCAAAATGTTTATGAAAATATCTATATAGAAAATGTTTCTTAATCTGTCGAAAAGTTTCTTTTTCCTCTAGATCAACTAAATTCGATCCAAATAAAAATTCTAATGCCGAATGACATTTTGTCGATTCAATGATTCGCTGAAATAGCTTTTTAAGATATCGTGGACAAAGACGATTTTACATGTAGATCATTGTAAGATTTAATCATTTATCGAAGTTTAATGTATGTTAAAAACGACTAAGTGTTAATGTCAAGAAAAAGAAAGAAAAATGAAATACATACGTCAAGAAGAGAAAGTCCAGCAAGACCTGGCAGTGTTGGATCAGTTGGTAAGGTACTTTCAGAACTATCATTTCCATTGTTTGATTCTAAATCACTTTCACCATCATGTAAATCATCGCTAATTTTCTTCCTCAATTTTAGAGGCATTTTATTAGAATTTAAATATTTAATATTAAAAAATAAATAGAAACCACAAGTATAGAGGCACTTGATCAACTATTCATCCAATTGTTCAATGCCATCATCGATGATCAATTCTATGACAACAGATGATCATCGAACAAAAAATAACCATGTGATGATATGATGATAATTACATTGAAAATTTTAATAGAAATTTATTGAAACAGAGAAAATCTAAAGAAATTCAATTAAAACGTTGACATTACAGAGACATCTTTTAGGTATTAGCGACACACGTACATTTACCAACCAACCTACCAACCGATTTATTAAATTCTTCTGTTCTGGAGATTAGTTATGACAAATCAAATGAAAATTAATTGAAGTTTCGTTTTTGTTGTCGACTCGTTTTTTTGCTTTTTAGGAAATGATGTTAAGCGTAGGGTTATAGTGTACTTTTCAAACATGTTCCCATATACACCAGAGTTCAGTAAATAAGGAACTACTGTGTGTCTACAACTAATCGGTCGGGAGAATGTAAAATAATTTTCATAAATGCAGTATAATACGAATTTTCCATAAGTCAACGATAGGTTCCATCAACTATTTTTTTAAATCCAATTCACAAAATATTTAAATCTAATTGAATGGGGTTATTCTATTTTCATTAGGAGGCCTTGCCACAAAATACCTTATTCGAAAAAATGACCATTCATTAATACAACAAACTGAAAATGATCGAGTGATGTACAAAGTGAGAGATCTTAAATAAATAGTTTCTTCAAGATTATGTTCACATTTGCATAAACCTTATGTTCGACTCGAAAGAAATAAAAGTCTTTCAATTATATTAGAAAATCTTGATGCTTGGATTCATTATGAAAATTTATCATCGAGTTCTTTTTCGAATGAGAAAATAAATATGAATCATATTAGATGCTTCAGCTATCTTCAATGACACACTTTATTCATTGATGAATATTGAGAACTTGTTTTCTTTTCCAGATAAATTGCCGAATGGATCTTGTTTTGCAACAACAACCGACTTATTTAACACCGAGTCAATGTGCACGTCAATTTGTTGATGATCTTCTTGAGGTTTGTAAATTATTTGATTGACTAATTCAATTTTAACTTCTTTCATTAGAATAAAGATATTGCTACATCAATGTCTCAAATGATCTCACCTTCATATTTAACATCATTGATAAATATTGCCGACTTATTTTTAACATATGAACGATCATTATTTTTATCAACAGTAGCCGAAATTGGTTTACTGTGTTCGGATAAATATTATGAACGTGTTCATTATTTTATATCATTTCTTGATGAACTAATTGAATTACACAATGATATTAAATATAAAGTTTTCATAGAGAAATATTTGAATAAAATTGTCTACGCAGATTTAACTGATCATTTCATATCGTATCCGATTATATTACAAATTCAAATCATGGCCATCATTGAAAGTACACCCGCACTTTACTTTCCATTAATACATGAAGGATCAGAATCTGATCAATCAAAAATCGATTTATTTCTTCAAGATGCGGGTAAAATAATTACAAATAAAATTAATTTATGTAGTTCTGAATAAAAGCAGTGACTCGATCTGTAGTTCATCCATACTTCATTTAAATATGTCATAATTGTTAACATCAGTCATAGTTCTTCATCAAGTCAGGCCTATAGAAATTATCAATCAGTTGTTGTCTTTCGTCTCGAAAAAAATAGATTTAGCGATGAATGGGACACATGAGCTTTCAGTTTGTCATTGCATAATTTCACAACGTCTTACAGTTTTTTACGTCATCTTAGAACACTTCGAGTGGTTGCTTTTTTATCATCAATAGATTTTATAGAAACAATCTAGGTCTAAAATTTTATCATGTCCTGAAATAACTAATGCTTAATATACTCAGTAGTAGACAAAAGTCTTCATCCACTCAGATATCAATTAATCGAAATACTGAACGTCTAAAGTTTTATATGTATTGTTGGGTAAATTGAAATTCAGAGCAATCTACCTCTCTATATGCTACTAAGAATGTAGATCAGAGATATCAATGCGTCCCAATTACTTGAATGCAACAGGAATTTATGATAGGCGAAGCAATTGTTTACTTCAAATTTTCCACCTGAAAAGTGCTCATTCAATTTTCCATTGCTTTTCATTGATATAAATCATTTATTACTGATAGTTTACAATTTCAGTGAAGCACATTGTAAGGTCTCTTCTCGTCAGTCAAAAGATTATTTTATTCAATCCCAGACAGTTGTTGTTAGAAGATACTTGTCCCATCAGACTTTTATACAATAATAACCATCTTCCAGCAAAACTTTTGTCAAAGTTTGTGTTCGATCTATTGGAGAATCACTCAACTACGATGCTTCGCAACATGTAACAGAGAATAGATGAGCTTCGATTGAATTAATGGTGTCGATGACTTCAGTATAGCAGCGAATAACGAGGAATCCTTTTATTTGCAAGCCCTTTTAGTTCCATACACGAAGTTCAAAGAAAACAAAATAGGTGTTATTCGATGTCATCCATCATAATTCTTCTTTTTATGTCAGCTATCGAAGCAAGTGCACGATTCTGATCTAAGTTGTTGATGAATTATATGCAAACAAATACTCAGAGCTTCAATACCTATGTTAGTTAAGATCCGGGTGACTGAAGACTCTTATTCGCTACTACATGTCATAGACCTTGCTGGACTCCGGTGAGTGCTACGAGTATAAAAATTTCAATAGAGACTATTCTAAAGTCTAATTAAGAAGAAAATAAAATACTAGTTGACCCTGCTCTAGTATACTATGATTCTTGTCAACTTACAGCTCTTTTTTATTCGTTTCCGTGTAGTTCTTGAGATGTGATCTGATGAATCTGAACAACGTTGAATAATATCGAAAAACAATCTCTTCAACACAATGAAGATGAGTTCGTTGCTAGAGGAAGATGATTTTTAATTCTCAATTCAGATACCAGTGAAATACTATATATGAAAGATCAATGCTCGAAATCAGAACTTATCCGCAGATGTCGATACGATTGAATGTCAGCTCATAAAACACTTTAGGATGAACAACTTATATTATCTAGCATAGCTTATATTTTCAATTTGGAAATTTTAGCTCGATATTTTCATAACGTCTCATCACGTTCGCTTTATCGACGCATTGTTTTTCGTCTAAATTCACAAATATGTTCTCAGCAATCAATTTTACGTGCATTGATTATCGGTTGTATATTTCTACCATTAACATGTCATTCAGCATTTTTGGATGAATTTTATTACTTATTATCGAAACAACCCGATTTATTATCATTAACAAATATGGAAACATTTTTTCACGTTCTATGGCCAACCGGTATTAATCAATCGTACTCCGTTCCGCGAGTTTATCTTTCACAATTGTTAATTGTTCGTTTAACAAATGTTCACAAATATTTTGCACAAATTATACAGATTTGCTTTTTAATTCATCTTCGTGTACCAAACATACGCATAAATCTTATGGATGTTATTGAACCTCTATGTGAAACAGAGGGTTTTCAACGATATTTAGATCAACAACAACAAGAATTCAATCTGTAAGGTTTTTCTTTTTTATGACAAAGATAGAACACATCGTCATAGTTTGCCTCGGAATATCTTCAGTAGTTTTAAACGATGAAAGGCACAGGATAGTAGTCCATCGGTTTATTTTTATTCATGGCTTAATTTCACGAAGATTTTATCTATTTCGTCTAAATAGATTGAGAAAACCAAAGCAACATGATGGTTACACGGTACTTTGACTACGTTCGAAGTTACTATTACCTCTATTCGTATCTTGTTTCAGACAAAATTCAATCATTGTGACAATATAGTTTTAGCATTATGTAATAGATTGATGTTCTAAATAATGTCTTAACATTCCCCCGACTTTGATTACATTCAAAGGATAGATATGTGGAATTAGTTGTTGTCTGTATGCGTGCATGTTCCTATCAATCTAATTCCATAATGTCTGACATGTACAAGGTAAATGAAACAAACGAAATCTTCATTTCCCGTTAGTCATATTTTTTTCAACGACACATTCTACTAAAAAGCTTTGAATATGTTATTCATTAGTTTTATCGCTTAAGGTATAGGCCATTAATATGTCTGAGTAGATTGTATTTATTGATGATCAATGAACGAACTTTTCGATGTTCACCGAAGTTGATCTAAAGAATGATACAGAGTAAAACTTAGACACTTGAGAATAGATTAGTGCTATTAAATGTGAAAGAAATTTGTTCACTTTTTTGCTAATATCGTGTTTTTGAAATGAATATGTTACATTGTGTTGTAGAATAAAAATTAACATATACAATGGTAGAATAATTTGTTTAGTTTGCTTTGGTGATTTTCTATATGTTATTCAAAGATCCAAAGAAAAATTAGAAGAATATTTTTGTCGTTTTCATTTGAACAAACCAAATTCTGGGATACATTTTACTATGTTAAACATTACTTCCTGAATATACATAGTAGCCTACTTTTGCAGCACTCTCATGGAACATTTAACAGCTTTCAATCTTACGGGAGCATTGATACGAACGATATTTTTAGTGAGTTCAAATTCTAATAGAAATCTTTTTAAAACAGTAAGATGACATAACTTGTGTGAGTATTTTTACGCTTGAACTATCTAGGAATGAGAAGTAGTCTAGATCTAAACGGTTCTAATCGAAACACTGTAAGATATACAAAAACAAATGTCTTCAGTCTTCATGTTAAATGAACTATATTTTTGCTATTCAATTTAAATAGAAAAAGTTAAGAATTGCAAACTTTTGATTTCATAATCGAAGAAGTGATTTGCTTTTACAAATCAACAGATTCAATGTTAGAAAACAGTGCTACAGACTTGTTTGAAGAAAACGACAAGATCGATAAAAATCTATACTCAAGTGTCTGTTTCTTAGCACTAGTTTTACATTTGTCTTCAGTGAAATTTCTGATGAGAAGAAAATTAATCGAGAAGGGACAAGTTTATGGGTACAACAAATCTTGAATGGATTTAAGAATTTTCACCAAATCATTGAGGTTTGGACTTGAATTTGAATTTGAATTTGGGTTATAGTTCGAATTTAGTTTCTAGATGTGAATTTGGTCTAGATTTAGATCACAAGATTGTTGGTATTGCTTTTCTCGGCTTAGATTTGGATTTGGACGGGATTTGTTTTCAATATCACATGAATCAAAATATGTAGTCGTGCTACACAGAAACCAAATCTCAAACGCAAATCTAAACAATTTCATTTCACTTTATAAGACTTGAGATTCTTTTCTCCCTTCTTGGACTTTCTCTTACAAAGTGTCATCAAATATGAGTAGTTTAAGATCGAATCCAAATTTATTTGGACCGAAGCCCAAGGCCTAGGATTCGTTACACCACTCGAAAAATTTATTAATTTCATTGTTGTTCACTTTTATTTCAGCAGTAAGAATACGTATTGAAGTACACCTAATTTTTAACAATCAATTTTCTGTTGATCTTACTTGGAGAGTACGTTGCATTTTAGAATTATAAACAGAAGAAAAACTAACGTCTTATTGAGCACTTTTCTCGACTAGTTCTTTTTCAGCTTGAAAAATAATGTACAATATTCATGAGAAGAATATCATCGCCCCATTTCATGTACAGTAGAATAATTTTTCTATAATTCTCTTTGATACATAGGTCTCGACAAGATGATCAATCGAATAGATCAATATTAGAACCGTTGTTTTGTCAAGTACGTGACCGTATGAAACGAGGATTTCGATTGAAACAATTATGTCGAATGAAAATTCGATCCACTCTGGCGCAAAATAATAATCCATATATTCTCGCTCAAGTTAATCAATTGAAAGACTTGTCTGATACAAATAAGGCTTATTTAACATATAACTTGGAAATATTACTCAATGATCCAGAAAAATTTTTCGAGTCAACACAACCACACAATGAACCGATATGGAATTCAAGTATTCCGCCACCCCCTGTTAATTAAATCAATGCCAACCCAATAATCGTCTTATTTTTATTTTCGAATATGAATTATCTAAATTAGTATTTCAATTTTAAAATATGGTTTAAAACTGATTGATCGTATGATTCGTCGCTTTGTCAAATCATGAATACATTTTTGCACTAACCATAGTTTTAAAATAACAAACGTGAAACATGTTTGTTGAAGTTTCACTATTGTCCATATTTTATCTCTAATGATCGATTTATATCCAAACAAAAGACTATGAATACAAATTCGTGCATGAGCGGAAGCCAGCGATTCTTTCAAACTCGAAAGGAATAGGCGACAGGAAATTTTTTAAAAGATAGAGGTTTCATTGATAATAGGATAGATAATCAAGTGTTATTCTTCTATGAAGACAAAGAAATCAATGCTTAATTACCACAATGACAAACCATTTGTATATTCCACAGATGAATGGAAACAAAAAGAAAAACTAGCCAATAGTAGAAAGAAAATATCTGGGCATTTAAATATCTTCAAAAACTGCTCTTGCCGGTTAGATTATCATTTTCGTTGACAGAGAAAGCAAAAAGTGTTGATATTTGATGTTTCTTCGTTGGTGTACATCTCTTGAAAGGAGATGAAATGAAATACATTTTCATTCTTATGAATTCGATGTATGTCCCGATAGTAACGTGTACATGAAGGTATTGATACTTTTGCTTTCGTATTTTCTAAAGTACAATCACAAATAGAATTTATTCCGTACGATTGCAATAAACCTGTTGTACTGTGAAGTACGAGGTTGACAATGTCAACTCGGAATGGATGCTTTTTGCTCATTCGAGTTGGAATGTGATATTTTAAAATCCAAGTGCAGCTTTGTGAAGTTGGATTTGCAGATAGAGAAGTTGCCAATCTCTATTGATAGTCGTTCTAGTTCTGCATTTACAGATACAGTCAGCAAGAAAAAAGTGAATTAAAAATAACGGCTTGTACGATTCAACTAGCCATAACTAAGGGCAATTTACAAAACTGAAATTTCTTTTCGCACCTTAATCTTCTCAACGTAAGGAATACAGATATCAGAAATAATCATGTTGTACTTATCGGTTCTCTTTCTAACAGTGCCTGTCGAAAACCTTTTGTTTCAAATAATCAACAATTAAAAAGAAACTCCAAGAATGAATTGCAATGTTGAAATTTGTCTGATATGATCATATTCAATCCACGATCAAAATCAATAGCATGAAACAGAAATCAACATGAACTAGAAAAGAAATTATTTGCCCACAGACATGCAAAGGTTATAAAATATCAAGCCTCTATCTTTATATTTATCTGCTTGAAATCAACGAAGCATAATAGGTTTTTTCCAACTACTCTGTACTGATGTAAATGTTCGTTATCAACTTTTCTCAAATCATGTTGAATAATATTATTATTACACTTGACATTGGTATAGCTTCATGAATGGACATTGAAGCAACTTGTTGAATGAATACCTAACTTTTAAACTACTCTATCGACAGTAGAATAATGTAGTAGTTTATCGGTGCAACTAACGATTCGAATGTCTCAACAAGGAAGAGAGATTCAATTGAAAATAATTCGAAGACAATAGGAACGCATCTGAAAAAACTTGCACAAAAATTTGCAATTTCTTCACACTAAACATTGACAAAAATAAAAAATTATTCATGTGTGCATTTGAAATGCCATTGACGCATTAAAAGAAACATGCCTGTTTTAATGATTTTTTAGTTTTCGAAATTTCATGAAACTAATAAAATCACACGTTGTATTCATTCTGAAGATAGCGTCTCATTTATGTTGTTTATTATTTACGTTCGTTCTTTCTTTTTCTTTTCTCTTTATTTTAAACCTATTTTGGGTCATAGTATCCGACAGCAAAGCTCGTGCAAGTCTTTTCTCAAACTCTATGTAACATAAAGCTTCCCTTATTAATCATGAGTTTTTCTTACAGTACGAGTTTATTCGCTTACGAATACTGCTGACTTACTACGAGAATCGAGTGAGATCGGACATGAATAAATGATGAAAGATATGACGCTACGATTTGCCTCGTGGAATAACCAACTACCCTTAATGAAAGATCCCTCGTTGTCTTCTATTATGTTTTACATTTCAAACGTTTTAGACTGACCTTCTAACATAATTTCGAATGGATGAAGAGTAAAATAAAGGACTAGCAATGATATGACAATTTTTCATTCCCTTATTTTTCTCGAAAGAATATTAACTGAGGTTACCTCGGGGGCCTTCAAAAAATTCATGCCTTCGTTAAAAATAACATTATGAACTATAATGAGAATTTGATTTTGACACAAAACATTTTTTTTCTTTGAAAAATGTTAAGGAATGAAAAATGGTGTTGACATCACTAATGTTTTATAAAATTTTAGTTAAAATCAGTTCATTTCGTTCATATCTCAAGTACAACGTATAAATACTAAAACAGGTAAGATCAAAATATAGAATACAACAATTTAAATTTGCTTTTTCAAGAACTATTTCAAATAGCTGCTATATTTCATCGTTTTAGTTACTTATAAAAAATATGAATCGTTTTTTCAACATATTGAAATAATTCAAGAAAAGTAAATTCTATTAAAAAAAACGAAATGTTTTCTTTCCAACGAGTCGGTTCTTCTATTAAATGCGCAGGTTTCATTCATTGATCTGAATATTGTATGTGAAGTTAAATGTTTAAATGGTTTTAAAGTTCAATAATACTCTGATTATCGTACAATCAAATAAAGACTATTCACCATTTTACAAGAAAAATAAATTTGAAAATCTAGAAAATTTTATTCACATATCAGTAACCTGGAAGTTTTATCTGTAAAGTTGTTGACACCGCTGTTTAGAAAGTGCTCGAAACTTTCTTTCAATAGAATAATAAATACGTCATCGACAGCGAAGAAAAGCCTTTATGAAAGTTAATGATCAAACATGTTCGTTTTGAATAATGATAGAAAAAAGTGAATCAACTTTAAAATTTTATTTTTCAGAAAACTTTCTCGAATGGCAGCTAATAATTGCGATGAAAATGACCTTGAACGCATCATTCAAAATTTTAATCCAACCAGCTTTTTCCAACTTCATGCATATATGTTCGAAAAGAAAGGTGATCTCCGATATTGCAATCAGGAACCATTGAGATTAGTTTGTGGTAGATGGGACTATTACACTCCATTTAAAGGTTGGATACGTTATGGGTTGAACATGGATAAATTTGGTTCGAGTGGTTCACAATGGCTTGCCTGTGATGGTGCTGTTGGCGAATGGGCTGTTGGATTTCATGGGATTCCTCGTGATGTATTAGAAGTATTAAGGCACATAGCTATTGACGGTTTCAAAGTTTTTCAAGGCAAAAACAGTGACTGGGGTGTATCATCAAAAGATATTGGTGCAAATGCATCTTCATTCAATAAGAAAACATGTGGACATGGTGTCTTCCTAACACGAAAACTGAAACACTTAACAGACAACATTGAACATTGCCGATTAATGAAACCCATTCAATACAATAGACATTACTATGTGGAGATAGCTCTACAATGTCGAATTAACCCAAAAAGAATTCGAGTACCACAATGTTCCCAAAACGAGTATTATATCGTGAATGATCCAACCTATGTTCGTCCATATGGCATTCTTATTCGCTTCTTAACTGAGGCACAAGCAAAATCTATTTTTGACGACAACAATTTTAGTCTAGTACCTGCCATTCTATTTGTTAAAAAAGAGACAAATTCGTAGTACATAAAAGTCGACGAAATATTTTCGCAGTGTAAACTTTACACCAATCGATTCTTGCCCCTATTGAATGACTCGTTTTTAAAACAAGATTAAATGTGATTCTCTTTTTTTTCACTTTCTAGTGCATAAAATTATCTTTTATTTTTCGTGTTATTCGTTTTGGTCAATTTCGAATGACCATGATTGAAATCGATAATTATAGCAGATTATTTGAGTTAGAAGTAGAATCTTTCAACTTCGAATCAGTTTCATTAGAATGTCGTTCTTTTTTATCTTGTAAGCATGACTGTAGATATTTAAACTTTGGGTTTATCAGTTTGGTAATTTAATGGTCACAGTTTATGTAATGGGACTCTACAAAGAACAATATTCAACCTAGCATGAATATTTGTATCATCACTTATTATATAAGAGATTTTTATTGAATCACTGATCTAGAAACATAAAAGTTAAATCTGCCAATACCATGATGTTTGGCTATGTAGGCACTACTTATTATAGTAAAATGAAAAACTACTCTCGCCTCTGAGCCTATAACTCATTCAAAGTACGACAAATACAAGATTAGTTCCGAGATACCTATTGATTAATGATGGTATTCTGTGAAAATAAAATGTGATACATGGAAAATGTTGGTCACTATGAACGGTGTTAATAGTCACAGACATTCATTGACAATAGCCAACGAAATTCAATCAACCAAAAACATAAGGTCAAAAGTTTTTCAATTACCAAATAGAAAACTTGCCTAAAAAATTAACTTCTAACTAATTAGTTCGGTTTTCATTTTAAGCAGACATACGAGTTCTTATTCATGTCCGAATTATGTAATGAACTGATTGATACGGAGGCATCATGTTAATAGTTTGACCCCAGCCTTCGGAATCTGTAGAACCATTTATTGCATGTTGATGGCTTCCACTGCTATTCACGGACAGATTTGTATAGCCTACAGCGGTATGTTGAGAATGAGTTCCAAGACTGCCACCACCACTGCTAGTCAAATTGTTGAAATTTAATGTGTAGTTACCCTTGGCAAAAGGTCCAGTCTTTGGCGATCCTAAATGACTATGTCCTGGATCATAGAGTTCGTGTTCATGTAGTCCATCGGTAATTGCTAAAAGGGAACCATGGCCGTGTTGATGTGAAGGGAGCTCTGATACAGAGAGTATATGTGTTGCAGCGCCACCAGCGACTAATTCACTATCACTACTACCATTGCTACCCAGTGGAAAACGAAAGCGAAAATCAGGCAGATTGAATGTATCATTACCGTTGCCTGAACCGTAAATAACACCGATTACATTAAATAAGTCACTATAGGTAATGCGAGAAACCTCTGATCCATCACAGAATAACCAAACATGTGTTGAACCTTGCAAATTCGAAAGATTACCAGTAAACAATATGATTGTGCCAGGTGGAATCTCTGAAATAGTGAAGATTCTTTGTTAAATCGCATCTATGGATAGTGAAACCTAACTTAATTTTAGTCTATGCTAAGAGAATATGAATTCATTTTCGTGACTATTACTGATCGAATAATGAAGATAAAATAGAACTAGTTTTATTTTGTACGCACAGATTATCGTCCAATAATATAATATGGGTTTGAATGTATGCGCATGAGACTCTCTTTGAGTAACATCGAGTGTGATTTTGGATGATATTGGTCGTGAAAGACAAATCTACGATAGAGCAGTAAATCTTCTCAAGAAGAATAAAACGATTAATGCCTTCGACATGAGAAGAAGAATTGGCTCGGTTGTAAAAATTTGAGAACGCTATTGATCAACAAGTATCAATAAAAGCTTTCTCTTTTGCAATAGAACTATTTATCGATAATAGATTTCTATTCATCGATCGATAGAGACGAGAACTTAGAGTTTCTATCTATGGTATAAAAACTGCGAAAGAGTAATGTCTGTTCATGGCTCACTTGAAAAAATTAGAAATTTTTCAAGATAAAAACCGATTGAAAGGCATTTTTTGACGTAAGAGAGTTCCAAAATTAAAAAACAAATATTGCTCGTCATCCAAAGTTCTCGTTTAACTAGACTTGTAACCCAACGAATGATATCTTACCTTTATTCTAATGTAGCTGCTATATGTACCTTTTCATGAATTACATCCTGTGTCTTTTTCTCAAAAGAATCAAGTGATTTGCTTTTTCTTCAGTGCGAATTCGCATGTGAACTTAGATATGTCAGTGAGAATCGATTTCAGAGTTCTTATTTTTACTCATAGTATTGCCTATGCTGATATGTAGTGAAAAAGATTCTTAGAAAAATTTCTCTTGATCATCTATATCGTAAGTAGCTCATGAACATTTTCCAAGTATCATCCTAGGAAAGTGGTCTGTATTTAAATCTTATAAAGATTGCTGGAAATGTCTCCTCTTTTTGTTACGTAATAAATGAAGATAAAAATCTATGGTTCTACAATTGCCTTAGAGTCAAGACATTGATACATACGTACATCCAACAACTCGTAAAATTTTCCTAATTCTAATCAACTTCAATGAACACTTAGCTATTGGAAGTTTATTCGGTAAATCAGCATTGAATCTAATTCTATAAAGTTTGATTGAAGCTGACGGTGTAGTTTCGTAGAACGTCGAGGAAAATTTTCTAAAAGTTAATTTTTTTGTCTATCTCTTTCTAAAAGATCGAAGAGGACATATCTTCTGAATGCTGATGCTCAGTGATATATCAGCATCAATCTGCGTACAGTTTTCTGTCTGTAGTGACTTAAAACTTCAATGTCGAAGCATGTGACGTATTAGTGTGTCTGTCTATTTTTGCATATATTGAAAAACTGAGAATATTTAGAAATTCTGATAGGATTGTTCAACTCTCTCAATGAATCACTGATTGACTGCTAGGCGCATGGACATGATTTGTCACGTCAAAAATTACCATTGGTTATAATGACTCCTGTTTTGTAATGTAATGGTATCAACCAAAATGCAATTATAGTTGCTAATATAACGCCATTGACGAGTATGCCTATTACCATACCTTGAAAAAGTGGTGCCATCCACAACGGACACTGTACCGGCTTACATATTGATTTTAACCTTGCAGATGAAATCGAAAAAGTTAATGTTTCAAATAAATGCTTGATTGTATTTACTTCGTCATCTTATCTTTTGCTGCTCTAATTTCATTGGTATTTTTAGGTTCCGCATTTTCTTCCCAAGCTATTCGGTAGTCAGAAACGTTTTCAACTTCTGGTATTGACCAGTTACTCACTGGGTTGTGCGTCTGGATTTCTATGACCGTTGCCGACATGAATTGCTAAAGAAATGTACTTCACCAAAACGAAACTTACAGTTGATGCAAATCTCATTTTCTTTTTGTTACTTTCTCAATATATTAGCATATTGTTATGGGAGAATTAATTATATTCGTCAGCTTTCGTCTCCTTTCCTTTGCTTTAGAATACAAAACAACAAAGCACATCAGTAAGTCGATGAGGCTTCTTTTCATTATGAATTCTCTACTAAGAAGTTTTTAATCGATCTACAAGAGTGAAGGATAAATCAATTTTCTCAATAGTATTCAATTTATGTCACAGGTCACATAGTTTACAATGACACAGGATAGACGTAAACATATTTATAATCACTAAGGTCCTTCAAAACTTGGTGAGGTTATTACATAAATCTATAAGATGAATGAAATCGAATGAAAACTTGCATGAAACTTCTTTTCGCACAATATTAGTCCATTCCATAAATTACTAAATCGTTTAATCATTTCGAACTTTCACATTTCGCTTTTAATAGCATGAATGATATCAGTATGAACATTTCGTTTATAATTATCATCGATGTATTTCTGACATTCAGTTATGTTCACATTCGCTGAGATT
Organism: Rotaria macrura; assembly: GCA_900239685.1. Classification (NCBI taxonomy): domain Eukaryota; kingdom Metazoa; phylum Rotifera; class Eurotatoria; order Philodinida; family Philodinidae; genus Rotaria; species Rotaria macrura. The sequence continues at coordinate 34,235 of OENT01000643.1, forward strand.
AGTAATTTTGAGTATAGATCAATTATTGAAGAATTTCAACGATAAAAAGATATTGCTATTAAAACTTAAAGCAGTAGAACATGTAATAAAGAAGAAAACTCAACTATAAGATAGTCCATCATATTTATTGACATGCAGTATTGTTAACAAATCAGTGGAAATTTATTTCAAAGTAGCCTAGAAATTTCAAATACTGATAGTCAACTTTTAAGCATCCTCAAAACATTCGATGGAGTTTATACGATATTGCGATAATAGGGAAGCATAAATTATGGTGTATGTTCATTTAATACACAATTTTTATCCTTATTGCATTAAGAGAGAGCTTCGTAGGCTAAATATTTTGGTTTGAAGAATTCAAAACGAATTGCGTTCATGAGTCAGATTGAATAAAGTCTCGTAAGAGTGTGTGACAGAAAATGTTAAGAAAGAAAGGAAGAGTAACGATGCAAGAAAGTAGAAGAAAGACGACATAAATAAAATTATTATTCTGATGAAGTGCCACTTTCATGATGAGAAGAAATACTTCAGTAGTCTAGATTAGACATCGATAATAAATAACCTATTCTTGTAATTATCGTAAGGTCAGCGTGTATATTTTTTTGATCTCGATCGCATGCATAATTGATGACTAGTGCTCGATTCGATCATTAAATATTTATGTTCCAGTTATTGTTATTAAATCTAAAATAAAAAATTTTCTATTACAGAGTTCTAGCACGTATTCATATGAGTATATTTGTGTTTGGAGGTGTGAAGTAAACTCTCATTGACATACGAAAAGTTTTGCTTGCCACATAATTCTTGATTTCAATTAACAATCGATAGAGGACAATAATATTCCTAACTGAAAGTTGCTATATCATACAATGACAAACTACATTCGGGATAAATGCACTGCGATGCTTGCTGAACTTTCAAAAAAAAAACAATCAGTCATTGATAGTATATCTACGAAATATTGAGATAAACTTTCTCAGTGTACTTGCATGATATGATATCATTTTGAGAGAATTTATTTCTGTGAGTTTTTATCCGTTGGACTGTCTATGTGCTACTAATGCATCAAATGACATAGACAAACGTTTCTACACTTGGAATAATTCTTATTTCCTTACGAATGAGTTTAGAATCGGAAAAAAATTCAAGTAATGTTCTGATTTGATGATTCATTTATATTTTATCGATATACTTATTTCGAACTGTAAATCATCACCTAGTGAATCTGATAGTTTCTTAAACAGAAATCAAGGAAATTAATCGCAACTATTTAGCTAGTTATCGCCTAAGCATCATACTTTATTGGAAGAGTCGACAATACTAAGAACTGTTGGTTCCCAATCATACTTGTTTTTTCATAAGTGAGCGTTTTGATCTACGTATTTCAATATTGCTATAATGTTCTTCTTCCATTGATTCAATGCTCCGTTTTAAATATGTCATCAGCTGGAACATCAAAGGATCAGTTATTTTCGGCATGGTATCTCAAAATAAATCTTATGCTAATTCACAATTTGCAACAATAGTCATTTTCAAAATTATTTTATTAACCTCCAAAAACGATGAATGAGGCGCACGATATTATCGATTCAGTAGAAATATGGAAGAAAAACTAATTTCTATGAGAGACAAGTATTAAAACAAGATATGTACTCGATGCATTGAACAATAGAGCAAAAGTACAGAAAAGGACCAAAAATGAACGTTATATGTTGTGAGTGAGACGTAAAACTAAGTCCTGAAACAGACAGACAGACCAACATTTAGTCCGTCGTGCATATGGTTTCTAATCTGATATATTTTCTTCATATGATGATGTTGGCAAAGAACCATTGTTCAAATCGAGACATAATATCATACAATGCTAGGTTAACTCATATAGGCCATGAGTTCGTAATGCGTGTAAAAAAGAAATCCCTGATAGACGAACAGTATTTCCATTATTCAATAGAAAAAACCTGTCCTCACAATAAAGGTTCATTAGACTTCTGTTGCAAACAAACTCTTCTGTCTCATACAGTGAAGTTTGAAATATTCCTTCAATACCTACGAAACTACCTCATATGTTTATAGAGTATGTATGCGAACATGAATTTCAATTTATATATCCAAGGTTGCCGCAAAGTGTACATAGGGAATAAGTGGTGAACGGAGTTCAAGATTTTCGTTGAACTTTCCTCTTCTTTAAAATTTCCATATATCATCGAACAAGAAAAACTGAATTTTCAGATATTCAGCATGATCTGTGACCTTTCTTCTCCGTGACACTAGGAACTCTCCTCACTATACCAGAATTTAGAAACTAGAGGCAGTTGCGTAACCAGGATTTTAAGATCAGCGAGCAAACTTTCTAATGATGAGTCAAAAACGTTTTGACCCAATAAAATACTGATAACGTAAAAAAATAGAACAATGAGTTTCTATGAATCAAATACACATCAAAGTTAGATGTTAAGCTTGAATAAGATCTACTTTAATCTATGTTTAATGTCTGTGCTTGTAACATTTATTTTTCAAATTCAAATACTAAATTCAAGACGACGATGATGCATTTGTGTATATAGGCTAGTCCACATAATGCCACACTTTGCTAGTTAAGATTTTCAAAAACATTTTTTCGACGTGGACAGATTCAAATGCAGTTTTTTGTGGTGACGATGAATTTGTCATCGAAAATCTGGTTTTAGACTGCTGAAAATAGCAAGGGGGGAGGAAGCAGAAATATGATTTTTCCGATTTTTGAAATTACAACCAATTGACTTTAAATTAAAAATATACTTCAGAAAAATCAACAAAAAATTTTAAACAAATTAGAGAATCAGAGAAATCAAGAAAATCTGAGCTTAACTGTTTCATTCTAGATTGATATTTCGAACAACATAGATTAAAAATTGTTGTATCCTCTTAATCTAGTCATTTATTTTGCTGATATTTTGAATTTAAAATTGTGTAAAAATTTTAAAATAAGTTAGCCGTTTCTCACTTGAGCTCTATGCATTCCATTTGAAGTTACGTGATAAGAAAATCTTCTTTTAGGCTCAATCCTTTACCTAAACTAGATCATTCTTGCAGGATGAATAGAGTATGATAAAACTACGTCGAACGATGTTCGAAAAACCTTATTAGCTCTCAAGTCTTTCGAGATCATTGAAAAACAATCTGTTAATAGCATTACAACGTTACTTGTGTCGACAAGTCGACATAATTTCAATATTTCATCTGAATTTATATCGAGATCTGTATTGATCTATGCAGTAATGGAATGCATATTTATGCAGTTCGTTCTTTGACAATGATAAAGAGAAACAGATAAGATGCAAATGATCTCATTATCTAACAATAAATTTCTTAGGCGAGAAGATAGTGGAACGAATGTATTATAAAAGTATACACATACATATAGACGAACATGGGACAAACATTCATAAGTTGAAGTACAAGAAGCAATTATTTTCTTCATTCTTCACAGTAAGAACAAGTAAAGAGTATATGTGAGATTCAGATGAAAGAAAAAAATGTACAGTCACCATCTGATTCAAAAATGGATGAAAATTTCTGAAAAAGTAAAATTTCAATGAGCGAATCCTTACTAGTAAAAATTACAATCGGTAAATCCCCAAATAGAATTGGTAACTATCCATTTGCTTCTCCCTGCTTCGTTCTAGCGATGCCACTATGTAGAGGGACACAATGCTGCCTATTATGTCAAACAACTGATGTACGAAATTAATCAGTCTAGCAACTAAAAATAAATTATACAACGAAAGAATCAGATTGACGAACATATGATCATTGTGTTTAAACTTTAGACAAATGAAAATTAATAAGCAAATCAGTCACAATTTTATTATCTGCATTTGTAAGCATTTTCAACGTAGTGGACTTCTGTTACATTGGGAATATTAAGATGATGAAGCTTTGGCGTTTTGATTCTAGAAGAAAAGTTTCATAAACAGCAAGATTTCTTTCTTTTATTGCCGTTCGACTAAATTCTGCTCTCATACAATTCTGGTGATATCATAAAAGATTAAAGCGATTGACTATCAATAGAAATAAATAATAAAAATACAGTGACTAGAATAGGATCAGCGAATGAATATTAAGTCTACAATATTTAGTTTTGCTTTGTTTTGAAAATCTCTGTGTCTAAGTTTATTGAGGAACATATTCTAGTCTATAAGATAGATTATAGACGGTACTGGTTTCTAATTTAAAAAGTAGACTTGAAAAAGATGAAAATTTCACAGCAAGAGAGTCATGTCAGATAATTTGTATGTCATTTTAAAGTCATTCCGATCAAGAAAGTATCAACTAAAATAGTGTAATAATATTTCCCTACTTAACAAATCCGATCGAATCGATCATTGCAAATGAATGAGCGGGAAATCATTCATTGGAATTGGCTCTCAAAAATCTTTCGATGTATATTTTGATACATCCATCAATCATTTAATAATTTGACTTTGAATACTGAAAGTTCATAAGGCAGTAACGTTTCTTTTTTCTCATAACACTTGCACGAGTACTCAATTAAATGTTATTCAGAATGATAAAAATATTCATCCTGAAATGACGTATTCCTTGTATAAAGAGATCTAACAAGAAATTCTTATCATCTATATATATATATATATATATATATATAATGTTCAGTGTCAGTGTGCCTGTGTGTTTCTCGGTGTCAGGTCAAAAGTTCAAGATGAAAGTTTGAAGGTTAAGGATTCTAGAATTTCCTGAAGCTTTCCAGATTTATGCGGCGCTAACTATAGGTTTCTAGAATATTTTGGAATTTGCTAGATTTCTCTCAATTTTTCACCGAAGATCATGTAGATAGATTAAAGGTCAAGGATAGAGGAAAAAACCAAAGGTGAAACCGGATGCTGTTATATCCCAAGAAAGTTCTAGAAATATGTGGACTCTTCAGAATGCTACAAAGTCATCTAGAATTGTCTGTAATCTCTGATATTGATCTGGCACCTACTGGAATTTTCTAGTACATTCTAGAACCTTCAGTGCCCATGGGCAATGCATGATCGAGAATGTTTTCGAAGGCTCTCGGATAGATTACAATGGTATGAGGCTATAATGAGATAAGAGTACAAGGGTATAAAGTTGCAGGGGTATAGGGCTACAAGGGGGTACGGCTACAAGGTTATAATCTATCTATGTACAATGCGAACAGTCAGATTGTCTATTATTGTATCAAGGTTAAAGCACAGATATGAACCTTCACTGGAAAACCAGCCCCGTAGTATGCATGGGATCTCGCTAGTTTCCCATAGCACATTGCCCTTCCGCTTTTTGCAAGACTATTCAATTATTTTCAAATAAATTTTATTAATTAACCTATCCAGTACTCAAGATATTTAGCTCGTGATTTTTTTAGCTCTATGATAATTAGTCGAATTTCTTCATTTAGCATAGGCTTGAGAAATTATTACTAAAATTTCTAAATAAAATAGGCTTCGAATACATACTAGACAAGAAATCTTTTGCCCAACTATTTCTTTAAATCTGAACCGACCTATTCGTCAGTTTTAGAAAAAAACAATTGAGTGTAAATAGCATCAAGGAGAAAAACAGCTGCTATAAATTACTCTTTTTTCCAAACTTTAATCCTGTTCACATCTTATATAAATCTATTCGGATGTTGCAGTAATGGTCAAGACGAAAATCGAACTCACACTGCACCCTCAGGATAGGTCTTTGCACTCGCTGCCCATGAGCTCCATCAAACACTTAATCTGTCTGCCAAGCGAACTCAAGCAATCAATCATCTTAGATCTTTATCGCGAAATAGAGAGGTGGTTTTTTATATTTTTATAGCATATCTATGACATTTCATTTTAGCCCTAATCATAGTGATAGTATAAAACATAGAAATACAACTGTTGACGTTTTGCTATGAATGAGAGTCAGTACGATGCGTTAACTAAACATGATATTTCATTTCTAATTCGAAGTTTGTATAAAATTGCAACTTGATCAGTCATATTTTCAAACAAACATTAATAAACACTGTACGAAATATTTATACTTGGCCGACATTATAATATCAAGATAAAAATACAACTATAAGTTTTTATACAAAAATTGTTGTATTAACTTTGTTGCATCTGCAAGGAAATCTATTCGGATACAATGTGTTACTTATTTATTTATTTATTTTTTCGAAAACATGATCACCTTCAAAGTTAGTAGTTTTTATCAATAATTTCTCGAATGAGAATAACAGTAGATACTCAAAAATCAACAAAAAGTATTTCAGTTGGTCTATTCTTTAAACGTGTTCAGTTTATCCATTATGTAAACAAAAAACTTAATATTGAAACGTAAATTCTTTGTTATCAAATATACAGAAATGGATCTTATCGTACAAAATAAAATGAAGGATAAGTCAACATTGATGATACACGGCGATAAGTCTAAATATTAAGAAAAACTTAATACAAAAAGTATTTGATAACATCTTACCGTACTTCTTTTATTTGTCGCTTTTCTATAGAAAATAAAATAGACAGTAATTTCTATATGATTACATATATAGTGATAAAATATGTATTACCTTCTTCAGAGATATCAATCTTTTCATATTTCAATTCTTTGTCTGAAAATTAAAGTATGGAAATTGAATATCTACGTCAATAACCAATAACTCACCACTTGAACTCGGTCTAGTTGAATATCGTTTCATTTTTGCAGCGTCATATTTGTCATCGATTAACTTTTCTTTTGATGCATGATGACCCATAACGCAATCGATACAGTGAATGTTTGTCAACTAAAATCAATGGTTTATCGATCCACTAAAACCTATACATGATTTTGTACTTACTTATATAGTTTTTGTCTTTATAATAAAGTACAACTATTTATAAAAATCAAGTGAATAAACAAAAGCAAACTAGAAATAAGCACAAACGTATGAATCGTTTTCCAATAGTAAGTAATAGATGTTTCGTTATTTGATCATCAATATATAGTTATATATATGAGTTAGTAAGAAAGACGAATAAATTAAATGCGTCGTAGTTTATGCCCTTGATTGAAAAATTGAATAAGGGACGAAAATAGTAACTAAAAACGTGAGTACGCGTAACGAAGTAGTGCAAGTGATAAACCAAACATGTGCAAGGTTAAAGAAAATGGGACAAAATATGTAGCCGGTATTTCAATGTTTTTTAATTATTAGATTTTAAGATTAAAGCTGAACACTGAAAAAACGTTTTTCTAAAAATATAGTTTCTTTCTTGAGAAATGATTGAAATTCACACGATTATTCTGTATCTATAAGAATACCAATGGTATCGTAAATGAAATTTGTATTTAGAACATTCTAAAGTCAACAATTTAAAGTTCTCTTTGAATATGAATATTGCTAGTTCGAGTTAAATTCTTATGCTCAAACACTATTTATTATCAATCGATTCCTATAAAATAAAGGTTCTATTAAATATAAAAAGAATGATCTATATCTTATTGAACCGTAACTGTATGCATGCGTCAAAAGCTACTCGATAAAAGTATCGTTGCAACAAAAAACAATCCATCAATTTCAATGTTTTTAAGAACATCAGTGTGATTAGTTTACATAGATATTTTCTTGTATTTAAATCATCAAAATGATAAAAGATAGAAATAAATTCACTAACATTATAAGTTAGAAAAATCTGAAGAAATGCTATCGCCTCGTATTTTCAGTTTTTTCCTTTGGAAAGGAACCGTTATTGATAAGTAGTCGAACAACTGAAGGATTAAGCTCCATCTTCAGCTCATTAACAGCTTCACAAATGCTAATATTAATAGTCTAAAATACATATTCATGATATTCCTTTGCTCTAGAAGAATATTCTTAGCCAGAATTTGATATGCACTAGTGTGTTGTAGTAAAAAAAAATATTCATAGAAAATTATTCATTTGTCTTTCATATAGGGAGAAACAATCAGAATAACATCGATCTGATCTTACTTTTTCTCGAGTAAGTACCAAAGTAATGCTGACACTTTCTCTAAGTTTTAGGAATTTACTGTGTTCACTTGTCGATAACTATCGATTAATACTAAAATACATTGAAGCCTTGCTACATTATTTACATTAAAAACGTATTCATCGTTGGAGTTTGCTTACAATCAGAGTAAAAACAATGAAGGGAGTGTAAATTTCACCTTCATTGTGACGTTATCATTCAGGACATGATTGAAAGACTTTCTTTTTGTTTCTTCAAAGAAACAAAAGTTCCTTATTAATTGGCATTTCTTTCAATTATATTAGATGGTAACATTCCAAACAAGGTGAAAACATCAAAATTATCCAATTGACAAATAAAATCTGCATTTATTATTGAACACTGATTAGGAAACTTCATTTTAGCCCCGAAGAAATCAAAACAATTGATAGAGTAATTCAGAGTTTGCTGGAGAATCTATTCATGATATATTTTCTCTAAGATATTGAAAATCAAATATGCGTTGTACAATGTGAACGATTAATAGTTACTTCAACTCTAAGTATTTATTGATGTCAATTACTCACCGGAAAATCTACTGAAAAATAATGAAAATATCCGAACACAACAACGATTGAACGATAATCCTTCGACCCTCTCTAACACTTGTTAACTCTTACCTCAGAAAAATATTCATTCGTTGAATATAATTTACTTTCGGTTGTACTCAGTTGAAATGAGATTTTGATATGAGAAAAATAATCTGTTTTCTGTAAATTTTCTACTAGGAATCTTGATAGATTGCTTAATCAATCGTACGTGCACATAAATTTAAAACAAGATTATTCAAAATATTAACTGAGTTGCTTTTATGTACCGTACGAAAACACTAGACTGAATCCGATCGACTGAAATGAGTCAATAATCATTCTTTTTGCCTAATAACGTATCTATTAACCTTACGGTGAGTCATATATACATCTGAATCACTATTATAATAGATTTCTATATGAATGAAACATCTATTCGACTTAGAAATTATGAATCGCTTGTAGATGATCTTGGGGTTTTTCAGTAAGTTTGCTTTTCTATTTCTTTCGTTTCTGCAAAAATTATTTTGTAAATCATAAAAATGAAACGCACGTGTGCCTTAAATTTCTATGACGAACAGTAATTCGATTATGTGTCAATAGTATTCATTGATATGGATGCGATTCGATATAATTTATTAGAGATATTTTTAATGAATTTCACTTACAAACAAATATTATAATTCATTTTTCTGAATGGAAATAATCATTAATACTGTAAAACTAGTTCGATATGAAGTTCATGTAATTAAAATTTTCCACAAATTTTAATTTGTGCTTAAACACACGATTACATTTGCTTTTACCGGCTGATCACGAATATCTTCTATTTTTTCGATTTCGCCGAATATTCATGGAGAAAAATCCACGGTATTGAGAGGGTCTAAAATAAAAATCTCTGCTGTTAGCTATTACGCTCTCGACAATATGATTTCCGACGTCTCCATATGCGAATGAGTCTCGAAGTGTTATCCAAAAGTTAATCGGATACTACAGGTTGAATTTGGAAAAATTGAGCGTTTAGTGCCGCTCTTTTTGAACCGGTTCATTTTGCAAAGGTATCTAGTTTTTTTGGTAGATAGATAGAGTTGACATTGTTAAGTCATTCGAGACAGTATTCGACGCACTGCAACGCTATGGCCCTGTTTTTGAATACTTCCCTTCTATGAAGTGAAAACCTTATTTCTTTCCAAAAGTGCCGAAACGCAACTAAGTAAGTTGGACTTTTCACTTTTTGATTGTAAAATGATAGTTTTCAAGCTGAATGATTACTATATTCCAGATCACCATAAAAGACTGTATCGAGTGACTTGTATTTTATCAAAAAATAATTCTCGTCAAAAT
>OENT01000643.1:44345-57673 GCA_900239685.1 Rotaria macrura
ACGTCGGAAATCATATTGTCGAGAGCGTAATAGCTAACAGCAGAGATTTTTATTTTAGACCCTCTCAATACCGTGGATTTTTCTCCATGAATATTCGGCGAAATCGAAAAAATAGAAGATATTCGTGATTAGCGCAACAACGTAAGCGTAATGATGTGTGCTTAAGCAAAACACCCAATTTGTGGAAACTTTTAATTGCGTGCATCTTACAAAAATAAACACTTGTATAATAGATATTTTGAAAAAAAGTATGCAAAAACTCGAAAAAAATCTAGAGGAACCCTCTTCGACTGGCTAAAGTTAGAGGTTAAAACTCTGTCTCCCATCATTAATGGCGTGTATTAGAGAATAAGTTTCCGATGACTAGTAAAAGAAAATTCATGTTAAATTGAGGAAATCAAAAACGTTCAGTGTAAAATTTATACCCAAAAATGGCTTCGTCAGTGGTACTAAGCTTTGATCACCAATTCTTCTATGTATAGTGCGTTTCCATTCGAATTTCTGTCATTTTCAGCGATTATGGCAGGGGCTACATTCATGAGAAATGTTTTGCTCGAATTTTTTTCAGTACTTCACTTTTTCAACTATCAATGGTACACAGCATTAATATTGCCAGTGTTCTTCGTTATTATCAGTCAATAGATCATTCATTTTTCTAAGCTATAAAACTTGTCAATGGATTTATTCTCCTTGCAAGAACACCAATTAGAATGTATTTAAATCGACTGCTTGGAATTGTTGCAACTCAAATCGTACTAATATCAAGTAACACACTGTTATTCGTATGACAATATAACTAAAAATTCTTAAATTTTAAGAATACTGTATTGAGAAGTACTTACAAAACAACTTCGAATCAAATATAACACGACTCATCCAGTTAATAAAACATTCTTTGATACTAGAGAAGCATTCGTGATAAATTTGATTCAACAACAATTAGCAGTCTGAACCAAGACTAATGAAATAACAGTGATGATTATCTTTTGAATCGAACAAACTACCTGAAAATTTTCTGCAACTTTCGCACATATAGTGCTAAGGAGTTCTATAATTTGTATGACTTAGTAGTAGTCCTTACTAGTACAACCATTCTAAAACGTTTTTATGCGCGGAAGAGATAAATTATAAGAAATTATTTTCTAAATATTTGTGTTTTAAAGATTATTTTTCTTTGAACATTTTCTTGCATACCTAGTTAGTATGAAAGATACGCTTAAGGAGATTGAAAACGATTTTTAACTTTGAATTTCTTTACGATTGACCCAATAACTATCTTATTCGATAATTCTTGGTTTGTTAATTTTCAATAGAACTTTCAACTTAGAAGCGATACCGATGAAAATCAATAAAAAACAAAAGAAAACTTCTTTAGTATTATTTAGATAAAATTCTGTATCATTGGAATAACTAATCAAACAACCGTGTAGAAATTAACAGAATTGGATCGGAAAATGAACGGTTCACTGTATAATCATCATATTGCATAAAAGATTCATATTAAGAAGAAAATTCTAACTATCCGATCTAATTGCATGTACCCTAACATGTCTTTTGATTTAAATCAACTAAAAGAAATCATCGAAATTTAGCATTACTTTAACCAAATGTAAGAGATAGATTTGGTCCAACATCGATAGTTAAAAATATATTGAACAATTCAAAAATATATTAATGATGTTTGGTGACTAACTTTTGTGTTAATGTCCTCTTGCTATAAGTAACTACTATTGTTTCTAACTCTTAATATTGAGAAAGACGCAAAACTTCTTTCACAATATTACGAGTTTCCGTCGAGTGGCATAAAGTGCTGTTTGTCGTCATAGGATTTGGATTGTCATGAAAGTCATCCTATTAATAACTCAAATTACTGTTTTTTAAGAGGAGAAAGTATAGTTAATTCACTTCTTTCTTTATGAAGTATTTTTTTTAAATTTGAATTCATCCCATATTTTCCTGTCTCTTGGCTGAATTTATTGGAAATATATATTATTATTTGATCAAATATCGGTTAGAATAGTGAATGGCAAGATTAGTTTTATCATAGTGATATATTTTATGATAAAAACATTGATGCCCAAAAACAAAGTTGGTCTATGTTAGAAAAAGAGTACCGAGAGAATGACTACTTAATAACCAATGTCATGAACATTTTTAACATCACGATAATCTTCACTTTAGCAAAATGTTTTATTAATAGAAACTTTTCAAGGGAAAAATAAGCCGCTCATTCATTTATGACTAATGAAATAATAAAGATTTTTTCTTGTCTTCTAATTACATGGAAATTAATTATTACACATCTAATGAGATCTTACGTCCGTCTTGTTTTCCTCCGATACATTTTCTTAAAATAGACAATTGGTACTCTTTTCCTAGCTCGTTGCTACTAAAGGTACTGACACTGTCTTATCTTAGATTGAACTGTAATTTACTTTTTTTTACATACAGTTTAATCAACCATTCTATAATGGGAATTTTCAATTTTGCCTTCGGTTTTAAATAATACTTATCATTGTACAACTGCTATTTTCATTGAAGGGATTCATTGAACAAAAAAAGAAGATGTCGAATACAACAAGCTCAGCTTCTCTAATTTCATTCTATGAGATTGAATGGTTCTTTCATTACATCATGCTACCAATTTGTTTTGTATTGGGAAACATTGGTAATTGTCTGAATTTAATCGTATTCTCTAAAAAATCATCACGTTCGAATTCATGTTTGCTCTATTTCTTATCTGCATCAATTATTAATATTTTCATATTGAACGTGGGTCTCGTACTTCGTATTCTGCGTGGTATATGGGATATTGATCCGACTTCAATATTTCTATGGTTTTGTCGTTGTCATACTTATTTAACAAGTATTTTCTTTCTTATTTATCGACTTTCTATTTTATTGGCGTGTATTGATCGAATGTGTACCAGCTCAAGTAATGAATCAATGAGTAAAGCAAGTCATCCGCGAGTGGCTTATCGATTGATTGTTATCATTTGGATTTTATGCTTTATCTATTTTATACCCGGTTTAGTTTTCCCAGTTATTGTTCACGGTAAATGCTCGACATCTCCCAATAGTACATATGAAACATTTCTGATAATATCCACACTGATCCAAGTATTATTTATTCCGCTGACTATGATTATATGTGGCTTAATTACTCTTGGTAATCTAAAGTTGATGCGATCGCGTGTTCTGCCAATGACGAACAATGTAAGCAACAAGCGCAAAGCAGCCACAAAATATTTCACCATGCTCTTTGCCCAAATAAGTGGCGATTGCCTTTGTAATACATTCTATTCATACTATCTAATCTATAATCTGATTTATTCGACATCTCAATCGACTCAAACAATAGCTACTAGCTCTTTCTTGATGAGCATGTCATTCGACGTACCCTATTTCAACTTTAGTCTTGCTTTCTATCTGGAAATATTTTCAAGTTCATTATTCAGACGAAAATTGTCTCACACTTTGAAACACATTCAATGGTTTCAATCTAAATAATTAGTTAGTATGTTTGAAAAATAACGAAATAACACTTTGATCAAACAAGTACCGATAAGACAAAGAATGCCAATTGAAGTTTTGAAAAACAATTGAAATATGCTGTAGAAATTTATTTCTTCTGTTGTACAAATTATTTTCAAGAATCGAATTTAAACAGTATTCTGATTCATTGTTTTTATACACGAAAAACATAAAATAACAAACAATTTGTGCAACAATTTCTCCATATTAATTGAGCAATGTTATTTTCTGTCTCAATCTTTTTTTCGGTAATAAATATTTTAACCATTCATAAGATGTTTTTCGATATTTTATTCACATAAAGATATTCAAAATGCCTGTTTAGAAGATAATTTTATGACAGAATCTGGTACATGGTAAATATATTCTTTTACTTGAGTGCACTCTTATGTGAAAGCAACTCCAGTGATAAAGAATCTCAAATTTTTAATTAAAGTACATATAATTATTTGTTTACGAATAGAAGAAATCCCACAAATAGACACTTGAGAATTACCGCTTCTTTTGAAATCGCTATAACATTTTTCTTTCATCATCATCCTTCACTGATGACTAATACATAACCGAAGTCTAATAGTCAGATGAACTTCAAGTAGAATTTTCTCATACAGATATCTTTTATTCGAAATAATCGCTGTGTAATTTTAAATATGAAAGAATCCCGGCTATTTTTATGTTAAATGTACTCTTTCGAAAATGGCTATTCGAATAAAACAAATCTCGTTCAAGAAAAAACAAACAAACAAACATATATGGTATCTCGATTTTATCTTAAAACAATGATCCTTAGTTAAATACGCTGTGTTAACGTTCAGCTTTTCGAATTACAATATTATTAATAGTTTTCTTATATTTATCTCTTTAAATTTGCACATTTGTTTTGATGATCATAAATACACAGGTTTGATTCAGAGTATGAATAGATTCTAGTCACTGATGAGATTTTTATCCATGGTATCATCATTACTTGAGTGTGTTGATGTGAATTAGAAGAGTACTCAGCCACATTCTCATGAATATAGGTCTGTTTTATAGTACTATCAGTCACATAAGAAGTAACGAGATATCGAAAAGATTTTAGGAAAAATATTTACTCTCATCTGAATCTTTCGAAAGTAAGTGAAGAAATCATTGAAAGATCACAAAATGATAGCAGGAATGGAAAATGTTTCCGTATGTGTACAGATATCCACTATTTATACTTTTCACACTGAATGTTGAAATGTGTTTGTATATAACAGCTTTCAGAGCAAATTTTACCTACAAAATGTAGTGTTTGAGTTTTTTTGTGATAAAGCAGCTCACTTGTTGTATTTCTATATAATAAATGTTTGAAAACTCAAGTTTTGTAATCGAAATTCAATTTAGACAACATTAACTCTTTCGAGAATGGTTATAGTTCTACTTCTACAAAAGTTTAATTTTAGTTCAACACAGCATGTTGTAAAGAATTGTTCGCTCTACGAAACTAATCAATTGAGCTATTTTAAACAGTTTTCCAAAGACACTTACAAAAGACGAAATCGCCTGTTTATTCATCATTCACATCAATTTTTTATGACATTCAAAGAGTTCTTCACTATTCTTGAGAGAAAGCATACAATTTACATAATACCTTAGTCTGTGCTTGGAAGAACCACGCTTTTCTGATATCAGTTCCGATTATGTCTATTCAACTAGAATACTTTCAAGAAAGTAAAAATAATTTTGTTTGATAACCCATATTTATTCTTATTAGATCTAATTAAGAGTTGTAGAAAAACAATTTCATTAACAAAATATCTATTTCACTGATTGAATGCAGTTTCATGATACAACTTCATTCTTGCATAAATTTCATTTTTGAAGATGGCAATCGGTTCATCTATTCTATTTAAAAAAATGACCTAAGATACTTTTGTTGAGTTACTCCAAAGACTCTTCGAATTTCTTTATCAAATTAAAGGCGAAAATTGAAATCAATATGAAATAATTTTGAAAAACGCATAGAAAATCTTAGAATTTAAAAAACCGTGATCCAATAGTGCTGATAGTTGAAGATATGCAAGTATATCAACCATGCCCTAGCAGTCAAAATTCCGAAGAAAACGCGTTAAATCAATGCCTTTTATTTTTCTCGTTCAACGCGTTTTACACAGTCAAAAATATCCGAATTTTAGCGTTTTAACACGTTATAAATTGACGCATCCTCTAGCATTCAGAAATGTGAAATTAAACCGTTTAAATGCGTTTCTGATTTCTGAGCGATGAAACACGTTTAGCGGAAGGAAAAAAATTCTTAGAGACATATCAAGTTTTTATTTTCTTCATTATTGAGAATGCATTATAACGAGTTGCTCTGTGTACTAGTATAGATTCGCCCGAAGGATCATATAATTAGAAGACAGTCGTCTTACGATTAGACTAGACTTACGCGATACTAGATATCTTAAAATTTACTAGTGATATTAAACGAACGCTCTGGCAAAACAATTTCTATAAGTACAACTCTTAACAAATATTTAGTCGATATTTTATTGTTTCATTGAATAATCAGTGCTTTTCGTTCAACTTCAGTTAATATCTATTAATAATTTTTAAAATTTTTATTTATTTATTTATAAATTTTTAGTTCAGAGATTTTAGAAGCATCAGCTTCCGTCTTTTAAAATTTTTAATTAAAATGAAATAGAACGCAACACAATGGCAACTTCACAGGTGTCGATACATTGTTGCTCTTGTTCGTTTAGGATTTTCGTGAAGTGGAGTGACAATGGAAGGAATAGAGCAGTAATACTGGACGAGCTGAGTTACAGTTCATCTGCATCTATACCATAGGTTAACTCTACTGTTAAAATGCATTGATTTCTGAAAATTCATCTATTAGATGCGTGAAAATGCGTTATGGTGAGATCAACTCGTTTATACGCGTTTTCTTCCTTTTCCTGTGAACTGAACGACTTAAACACGTTCTTTCTCTGCCTTTTTTCCTTCAACGCATTAAAATACCATTTTGGCGTTTTTGTGACTGCGTGGGTGGTATGCAATGACACCGAAAATCTATTGTGCTGTTGATTTTACGAAACATATTATCTGCACAGTGCTCTTGTTTCATCTCGTACAAATATATTTTGTTACAGACTATAATGAAGGAGGAGACCTTGAGAAAATGACAGATACTATTCAGATGAATAAATTTAACGTGTATTACATGTTTATGGATGTAAAAACAAACTTGATGTTCACCTTTTATATTTTAATACGTCTCTTTCACCTAGTTTTATGAAAACCTTCAAACTTTAAAGAACGGATTGATCTGTATTTTATTTTTCTACTTCATGCTTGTGAGAAATACTAGATGTAGGATGAACCATAAAATTCGAACTAATGCAGACTGAAATAGAAGTCCTTTTTTATATACTTGATAAGAAAAGATTAGTTTACGATTCATGGTAAGCAATAAAAGGATTGTAAATCACAACTGACGAAGAAAGAGTTCTATGGTTTAATACTCAATTTCTTAGATTGTCCACGTTTGAGGCTTCTTACAAAATTGATAATGCAAATTTCTCTTGTATTGTCATTGGGAGGTATAATTATTAGTATTATCATTCTTTCACTAGGAATTGTGGCTCTCACCACAACTGAATGGCTCACTTTAACAGTAACTCCAGTGAGAATAGTTACATATAGCCTATTTGAGAGTTGCTATAAACCAATAAGTAATGTGACAACATCTGTAAAAGTATGCACGAATTTAAGTGAATTTCAAACAGCACAGGGTCTGACAGTTGCTGGTGTTATCATATTATGGATTGGCACGATTGCGTCTATTCTTTTCAGTGTGATATTTCATAAACGTTGGATAAAATTAATTCCACAACTTCTACTTATCATTGGATCAACTATGCTTCTTATTGGGGCGCTGTTTTACGTGAAAAGTGTGCTCGGTGATTTTACACGACGTCAAAGCGAACTAGATCTTGGCTATAGTTTTATATTAATTTTGGTGACGTGCATTATTGGCTATATTTCAACTGCTTATTTTGCATATAACGTTGGCTATACTCAAAATGTTGATTATCGGCATGTACCTGAATTGGAAGGAAGTTAATTGCTAGTAGTGAATGACTAGAAATTATTTTGGTTAAAGTCAAAAGTATTTTTTTTGAGACTATTACATAGTCTCCTATTGCTATATCACCTGTTTCACAAGATTTAACGTTGTAATCAAGTGGTGTTGAGAAAAATAATAAAATAGAGATCCATAGTTATTCGTTCATATAGAATACTGAGTACTGTTCGTACTTTATACTACGATGATTTACAACTTTAGTTCATCTTCATTTTTGAGGAACGATAATAAAATGAACATCAACATAATCGACATTCGATTCTGCCGCAATAATTTTTATTAATAGATTTAGTAAATAGATATGATAGCTACACTGTAAATTTTTGAATCAATTGATTCAATTTCGCACAAATAGATACCAACTGATATAAACTTGTTTGTAACATCGAAAACAACGTGTTTGACCTTATGAATGGCTATTATTAAAGCGTGTCAATTTCTGATTGTTGCTTTTAACAAGTACTTCTTCAATTTTCGAATAGATGAAAATTTGAATTAAACGATAATATTTTTCTACTTCACAGTTGCAGCCTTCCTTTCCTTAAAATGCATTGAATTATTTGGATATAGGTCTTGGCATCCTACATTGCTGCCTATTTTTATTGAACTTGTATCAATTTTTGCTGAAATAATTTAGATCAAGCTAAAATCAAGAATTTTGAAATTTCCTCGTCAGTTTTCTTCTGTGTTTGAGATCATAATTTGGAGGAGAAGAGGTTGAACATTTTTTCCTCCACCTACATAGTGAAGAGGAAAGGAGTAATTAAATGAATGAAGTTCCAATAAATTTTCTCAATTATGTGAAACGATGCGTTCCTTACAGGGGACCACCCCCCCCCCCGAAAAAAAATTTTTTTTTCGAAGTAAAAGTTTTCCCATGGAAAGATGCTTTGAAGTCTCTTCTTTTAGAATATGTATGATTTTTCAAAAAACCGTCAGGTTTTGCGCGAGTTATTGGTTGAAATTAGGGCTAATATAGAATTATCGTGATTTTTCAATTTTTTTATTCTGTTTTTTTAATTTTTAAAGATCATCTTTCCATTCACTTCGTTATTGAATATAGGTTTTCTTATACTAACTATATTAAAACAGTTTATTTGAGAAAACCATACACATGCTACATAACGCAACCGTAGAATATTTTTCTTTCTCGATTTTGACATTCCGGTTAAAAAGAGAATTCATTTTTACCGACAAACCCAAATATTTTCGATATGAGGGCCTTTCGAAAAATTTTAGCTGCAAAACACTTTTTTCACCCTCCGATCATCGTGTCTTTTTGAGTTAAATTTGACTGTGATTTGTATTTTCATATTTTCTCGAACACAATCAAATCGATAGGATCCGTTCAAGATTCATTCCGTAGTCAATAAAGTGCTCTGCAAAACTGCATCAATGAAGAAATGGAGTTGTCCTTGAAATCTGGAGTCATGTTGTTATCCTGAAAGTCCAAATCCATAAAAATATCAGTGCAAAAAAAGTGTATGTTTTCCAGTTTTCACCCTCTTGTATTTCAATTGCAACGACACCAACAATTTGATTATCTCATTTTGTAGAGCTTTTCAGATTGCATCTCACCATGATAAATTGAACGCCTAAAAACACTACTGATACCTCAAAAAATGACTTTTACACAATACACCCTGTATTGGTGATCAGAATCAGCTCATACCGGTCACATAATGACTCTGCTCAATTAAGATTCACAGACGTTGCCCAAATTGAGATATATTGTAGAGTAAGGACGGTGCAATTCATATTATAAATCATTCGTCGCCAGGCCTTGTTGTGAAATAGGAACATTGATTTTATAATTGAAAGAGTCGTTATTATATACTGTTTGGAAAAAATGAACATCACGAAAATTCTTATGCGAGACTGTCAAGTAGTATTTATTTGATGAACTGTGCCTATACCTGAAGGATTCATTCAAATAGTCAGGTCTGATCAAATTCTTATCGGAATTCGATAGGATTTTATAAGATTTTTATCAAACTGAAGCAAGCCGATGGATTCCGGGAAACGGAATAATTCTTGGAGCCTTGGTGTTGGATGCCTACCGGATTCAACCGTCGGATTATGATGGAATTTGACGTTGGGTTTGACTCACTTCTAGGAATGTCCACAGATACTAATTAGTACCCAATTAATAAAATTGGTTTCATCTGTCGGATTTGTGTGTATTTCCATTTCCTGGGAATCCGATTGAATTCATTCACCTGGGCAACCATGGATACTTTCGTGTTAAATGAAACGAAATTAGCTGTGCATGTATTTCTGTGTTCATCTAGATACGACTATAATCATTCAAACAAATAAAACGCTACGCTTGGACGTGTTTGAATGGCCGGATGAAAATACTGTCATATTTATGCGTTCAAAAACTGATATTTTCATAGATTATGTTCTGCGAATCGTATACACAGATGGACATAAGTTTTTATGCGTCACCTTCTCTTACAACTCATAATATAATCATCCGATCCAATAGAAATGAGTGACTCTCGACAAGTATATTCTAATTTGTTCTGATGATATCTCATTGATCCGTTTTGAATATTATATCTCTCCAGTTTATTTTTCTTTTTTACGGCACCGTCATTTTGTTTCAATATTTGATAGTTGGTTTTCGATTTTTAATGTTTGATATCGATATCTCTTGTTACTACTTGTCCCATCTCGAAAAAACGAATTTCTTCGGTGTTATTCTAATGAAAGACAAAAATCAATGATTCCAGGAAAATTTACGATACGTCATGTGGAAAGTAAAAGATAGGTTTAAGTGATCATGCAGCAGATGAATCATGAGTATATTTTATTTGTGAACATCGTTCTTTCTCTTTCAGAATATCAGTTAAAATGCTTTGACTCTGGTGTTGTGTGTTCTTGACACATTCTATACATTTGAAAAATAGAGATATCTACTAAGATTATTTATAATCCCCAATTTTAACCATGACCACGAAGCAACAAAAGTTTCAAACGATTCTGTTTTCGTTTCACAGCAAAATTTCAAAAGAAAAACTGAAGAATAACTCCCAAAAAGATACCTAACAATGAAAGTAAATATACAGGCAATAATGACATTGACAAAACAGTCTTTTTAATTTTAACCAAACATTTATTTTTAATTTTCAATCAAAAAATATACATTGATTAATTTTACTACAAAAAAAAACTATCATCTCTAATACACATGAAAGAAAGCGAATCAAAACAGAGGCAGTAAAATGACAAAATATAACATGCCAATGTTGACCAGAAACTTTGCTAGTTCAATCTTTTCATTGGTTTTACTAGTCTTTTGATGTTTTTATCTAAAGAAGAATATAAATTGAAGACCAACTTTGAATAGATGCAACGAAATAATTACCTTCAAGGAAATTGTTCAGCTTTGTTGCAGCTATACCATTTAAACATTCTACGTAACCTTCAATATTGCTTGCTATAACAGAAGTGGTGAAATATACAATCGTTTCTCAACTTGACAAGAAATGATGTTACAATTTTCAGTAATTGATTGTACAATCTGATCACGGATTTCAGAAGCATGACATTGTAGCATAGCTTTCCTACGAAAATTAGAACTATATCTTTATTAACTAATACCCAGGTCGACGATTACGGACTTCGTATACGCTCCCCACACGATCGTATACGGCCGTATTATAGCGTTTTACATGGTCCAGTAGTACGGTCGTATATCGTCGTGTCGTATACGGACAAATACGATCGTATACGGTGGAAAATGGAAACCATTTACGGATTTTGTATACGACGAGCATAAACGATCGTTTTTCTCTCCGTATATCATCGTACTTCCCCGTATACGACACGGAGATATACGATCGTAATACTGGACCATGTACTTTACCGTATTTCTTCGTATAGGGTTGTTTACGACCGTGCTTGTTCGACCTGGGTACCTACAAGAATAAAAGCGACATACCATTTTAGTATTTGAATAGCTTCGTTCAACGGTTGATGACGCTCAATTAGATTAATGTCAGTTAAAACATCTAAAAGTATATGTATAGATAATGTTCATTACTTGGTCTCTATTATATCAACTTACTTTTCCATTTCTGTAAACTATAATTAAGTTTTGCACAATCAGCAAAATACTTTACCAAGTCATTGACACTTTGTGTCATTTCTATTGTTTTGTCCAACATGTAAAGAAATATTATTGCATGTTAAATTCAGCAATATCAATACTTACTTCAATTAGTTGTTGCTCGGAATAAATATGACGATCAAGCACTTTTACATTGGGTTGTTGTAAAGAAGACATTGAGCTTAATTGAAAAGGTTCAACGTTGACGTTATCATTATCAATCTGTTCGTCTTTAATGGGGACACTAACAAAGAAGCTCTTGTTACTGGTTGATGACGAGGACATTTCCGAATATTTGAAAAATAAATTTTCCGATAGACACAAGTAAACGAGAGGACAGCTGCAAATTTAGTTGTTATCATTCGGCATTCGTTTATCCTTTCGTTTATATAGCCTTATTAAAAGACAGTCGGCGGATTGAAGAAGAAAAATAAACGTGTGATAGACGAATTGGACGAGAATAAAAATAGAGAATAGGTGATGCGTCGATTAAGACAATGAGAGCATCATATAGATTTAGGATGAATTTCTCTTTCCGATGGAGAGATTAAAAAAACATCGGACTATTATGGTTCGAATTCTTATTCATAAAATCAATCGCGTCATTCAAAGTCATGAAAACATCGTCACATCGACGAAACAATGAAAATGGAGAACAGATTTTTATCGCTTGAAAAAGCGACTTCTTTTTCGATATGGCTGCTTATTAGTAAACCCTATGTGCATGTTCAACGTTTGCTTTTCATCCGACTGGTGAATAATCTATCGAAGTATTCCCAAACGTTTTTGGATCATGCTCTATAAATTCTCGTTGAAGGATTATTATGAAATTTCGATGCACATAAAAGAAAGACATGTTCAGCTAATTTTTTTTCATTTAACTCGACAGAGTCTATGAATCAATACTGCTCATCAAATAGATGCACTACTTGATCCTCTCAAAAAAAGAATTTTTTTGATATTTATTTTTTCCAAACAGTATTTCATCATGAATGTTTCAACTATGAAACAGATGTACCTTTTTAACAACGAAAGTGGTATGGCTCTTATTCAAAACTATGCGTGACAACTATACGTTGGTTTCCTCGTTTGTAGCTTTTCTTTAAAAAATATAGCGTTAGGTTAGAAATAATGCTTTGTATTGTTTCATTGATAACATCACTATTTTCAAATATGTTCAGTATTTTTCATACTCCCCAGGTCGAGTAAAGCGGACACCGTTACGGCGTCGTTTAGGGTCGTAGACGACAAGGATACGTTGTAATTACTGCCGTTTACGATGAAAATACGGCTCGTTACGGCGCCGTATTACCCCGTTTTAACAGGGGCAGTAATACGGACGCATTTCTCCGTACCGTATACGGGGATGTAAACGGCCGTTAATGAAGAATTACAGTGGCCGTATACAGATAGTATTCTCTATTGTGTACGGCAGTAAACGATCTGTTTTCCCGTAGTTTTTTGAGACCTCGCCCCACGTCTTTTGCAAGGGATAAAAATTTAATATGATCGAAATTAAATTTATTAAATAAAAATAAATAAATGAAATTACAATAAAAAAAA